>JAPPVO010000017.1:4823094-5050808 GCA_030407325.1 Camellia japonica | reverse complement strand
CATAAAAAGCTTAGCATGCGTTCCTTTTTCTTAAAATGATCAAAATTTTACAAAACCCGAGGAATTCCTTCCTCTTCGTTTTTTATCACCGCAGTGTTCGAAAAGGGTATTACAAGAAAGCTTAGGTCATTACAACGATGTTCAAGGCACAAGAGAGCAGGCTGTACGCACTATCGTTCCATTCACATTCTCTGGCACGGCTAATTCAAATAACAACAAATACGATGCATGATAGCCACGGCTGTTTCATTCAGATCTGTTAGCATAACTGGCTCCCGACAGAAACAGACTCAAAAGCAAAAACAACTGTTTATAAGACAAAACGGTGTTTGAGGCAACAACCCCGAAATCACCTGGTATTCTATATAAGAGGGACTGACTCATTACAATTAGACAGACCCTTAAGCAAAAGGAATGTCTCAAAACAATGAGACAGGCTCAAGACAAAACAGAAGACTGACTCGACACCCAAGTCAGATTTTTCAGAAATTAACAGATGCCCAAAAATGCGCGCCAAACGCCACATCAAAAAAAAAAAATGCGCCAAGCATTACCCACAGGCGGTTCACCTTCTGATTACATACTTGCAGTATCTGTGTCCTCAAAATCCAACAACTGAGTGGTGACGGACTTTGCTGAAGTAGGCGGGAGGATAACTCGTTGTCAATCAAATCCTGCACCTCATGCCGAGGCGAAAACAATTGTCGGTAGCATGGCCCTGTCTGCTGGTGGTACGCACGTACTGAGCAGCATCATGTGTGGCAGGGAGATTCTTCGGCAGGGGCCGAGGCTCCAGGGGTTTAAGGTTTCCCCCTCTCGGCAAGGATTTGAAGTGCCTGGATAATGGCATGTAAGAAGGCATGAAAGACCCTGCGCCCTCGGGGCTGGTACTTTGGAGCATTCTTGCTAGATGCACTAGCAAACGGATCGGCGGTGCGGTCTTGGATTTCTGATCCTTTCCGGATGCAGGGTTGGGAGGGGAGAGCACTGTTTGCATGACGGGGCCTGTCCCGATTCTCTGATGACTGGAAATGCCCTCAGGCGGAGTGGGGAAAGCACCCTCCACAGCTTTTGACATAACTGCGGATATCTGTTGCTTGTTCATTCCTTCGGCTTTCAAAGCCTCTACTGCCCACAGCAGTTGTTCGATAGGGTCGACATCTGTCTTCATCTGCCTTTATCTCTGGCCTCGGCCTGATTTAGAACTTGGTTTGATGCGTCGTTGCCATAGCTGGAGGCCATCTCGGTTGGCTGGCTGAGTTCAATTACAATTCGCCCCAACAACGGGGGCTCCTGGGGTACAAAGCCTCCGACATATGGTGCGGCTGGCGGCGAAACTGACATTCCATAGGCGAGATCCGTCACGGATCTTTGAAGGTCACCTATCATCCCCATTAATTCAAATGTAGTGGGCTCGCGAGCTGATATAGCTGAGGGGCCCAAACTGGGGTGCGCGGCGGCGATCTGGGCGGATGCGGCATGTCAACAGTAGTTTCATCATGTAGGTGATTTCTTGATCCAACGCGGCTGTCATGACCACGATCTCTTCTGAATTCTGCGTCATGCTAAGTCCTGCCTCAGCAAGAGAAGACACTAACTGTCCTGGATCAATTCTCTGAATCTCTGAACTGAAACGAAAAAGCAAGAAGCAGCATTTCAGCCCCAAGCGGATCAAACACGGATGTAGCCGGACAACTGTATTTTACTACTGATCACTGTTCCTCAGAACCACTGTTCAAAACTGAACTGACACTCGCCGTCACAACTGATTCTCAATAACGCTGATACTGGTGCCCTCAGGCCGGATACCCAAACTTGCAAACTGATATATGCGTTCCCTGCAGAGATACACTCTAAAAGCACATAGCAAGTAAAGAGAGCCAAACACCCTATGTTGGGATAGGGTTTCCCTGTCCTATTTTGTCAGGAGCTAGGGTTTCACTACGCACACAGCGGTTTCAAACAACCTAAATCGGGTAAGCAACCTGTCCTAGTTTGGAATGGTCACTATGGATCCGAATATGCACTAGGTCGAATGGTCAAAAAGGGGTGCCCCGGTAAAACCGGGGTTTGTGTTCCCATACTGGAAGAGCCCGCAACGGTCAACCTTTATGGACATGCCTTGACAAGACAAGCCTCCGGCAAACCGCTCAGGAATAGCAGATGGCCAACACGGTATCCTAGGCGCCAATGCAAATGCAATGCAAAGAGACACATAATGAAATCAAAACAGGATATCAACGAGTTCGAGTCAAGCTCTCTAAAATCCCCAGCAGAGTCGCCAGAAACTGTAGACAAGCCCGCGGGGGGACTCGGCTACAGCTCGGACTCTCCTTTTTGTTTGTGTTGCGGTTCTAAATCTGAACCAAAGAGTCCAACTCTGGCAAATCGTTTTGAAGAAAAACAGATTTTTTGAAAAGTAGTGCCAAACATGGACTGCTTTGCCAGATTACAGAGTCGCCACCTAAATATTTTTAATGGAGGGAATTTAGGAAACCCTGACTCGGTGCCGAAGGCCACGTGTCCGTCATCACCAAAATGTCTGGCTCGGGAGCTTGGGTACGATCGGGAAGTCAGCTATGAGCACCCCCTTTCGCCCGGTCGAAGAAGACGGCCTCTACTAACCGTGATATCCGATTTTGAAAACATTACATGCTCTTATCCCAATTATTAGCCTAGAATTACTATATTATGCGCACGGCAAACAAGTATAGACTAGATTGCCTAATTCGGAAAAATCATTGCATATCCGTTGTTTTGAAAGCGTTTTGAAATTCGCTACTCGCAAGTAGGCTAAAGCACGGATTTCAATGAGTTTTCCCAACTCAGACAATCCAACCTCCACCCACAGGCATTCAAACAGTTTATCTCACATAAGCACTTAGCCGCATGGTAAGCATACTGTCATGGCAACATTCACACGCATGTGTATGCTAAAGCGTAAAATACTTACATCGTACTCCGTGCCAAAACAAGAAACTAGTTAGTAGACATGCATGTCCCTAGTTCATGTTAAAGTGGCTAATACAACGCAGACAAGGATGCAATTAGAGTAGGCTCGGCTAACCCTAGAATGGCATGCGAAATGCTACAACTATCACGTATTCAATTGGAATTGGAAATACGATGCAGTTTGTATGATGTACCGAGCCCGGTGCATGTAAACAAATGCATGGATGCACGCATGCATTGCATAAGGTATGCTAAAATAAGTATGCCCTAATCTACCAACGTAAGCAGGTAAATAAAAGGGAAGAAGAGAAATGGGGATTGGAAGACATACACCCACTCACACATACTTATTACAAATTTACCCTCACTCGGAGGGACCAAAAAAATATACAAATTAATTAACTACGCAAGCTAATTAAAATATTGCAAATTTCACTAAATTAATCAAATAAATTAATTAATCTAATTAAAGCAGTAAACCGCCTCGGGATGAGGACCGGATGCAACACGCGCTCGGGACTGGCTCGGAACCGCACTGCCATGCACGGATTGCCTCTGTTTCCTCTGCTCTCCTCCTCAGAAAATTTCCAAAGTCCCAGAAGTACCTCTCAGGGCACTGGGGAGTACCACCGGCTGGGGTAGAGCACCACCGCTGAAGGAGGAGGCCACCGGCACAAAATTCATCCATCGGCAACTTGTTTACTGCCGGTCGGCACTAAACACTGCCGGCCGGCACTAAATGCCTGCAAAACCTGCAACTCACAGCAGCATAGGACAACAACATGCATGGCAATGTGATTCAAGGTATTTATGCACTACACACACCCCTTATCATGTTTTTGACTCAAGGGGGCATGTGCTTCGATTCCCGGACCATCAATCACTCATTTCCATGCATGATGGCCCAAAGAACCAAGAGTGCAACTTAGATTTCAAATGCATGCAATCCATAGAATCAAATAAGGGTGCCAAACCTCCATCAAACTTCACTTCAAGAGGCCTAGCATGTATGCCAATGCAATGCAACCCTAAGCATGTTATCTATATGCAATATGGACAATGCAAGGCACTTATGCAAACATACAAGCAAGCATACAAGGCAAGCATGCAAACCAATTAAAGGGGGGGTCTAATCATGAATTGGGCAGCCTTAATAGGCCAAAATCAGTGGCTAAAGTGCCCTAAAATGAAGGCTAAAATGCACACACACATGCATGCAATTATGGTCCAACACTTAGCACAAACATGGCAACTCTCAAGCACACTTAAGGAGACCAAACATAGGCAATGAGCATGCATTGTAAGCTCTGAAAATCATGCTAAACATGGTGCCAAACCAACTTAAGATAGACCAAACAAAGCATGCAAACGGCCTAAGTACGTAAAGCAAGTCAATGAGGCATTGAACTATACTTATGCAAGACAATTATGGCATGCATTAAACAACTAAAAAAAGGTTTTTAGCATGTTAAAACAAAGCCAAAAGGCTACTTAGATGGCATCTAGAGCTCAAATTCAAAGGCATGCATAATGACCAAAACAAAGGGCATGCAACACATGCTTTCAAAGCTTTAAAGAGGCAACTAAGGCAAGCATACAAGCACACCAAAGGGACTGAAATGACATGCTAGATGATTCCAAACCATCAAAATGAGGTAAGCAACACATGCTACACATGTGTGCTCAAAGGCTAGCAAGCCTAAAATGCAAAGGGGCTATATAATGCATGCCAAGATCAACCCAAACGACTATGGACAGAGCTAAAACATGGCAAAATAAGCACAAAACATTCACAAATCTAAGCCTAAAGCATGCTCAAATTAGGGCTAACAACCTAAGGCATGTTAAGGCAATACAAGCATTACATGGCAACTATGCTAAGCATGCATAAGGGACCAAAACCAACTTATAACAATGTCATATTAGGGCATAATAAACATAAAATGCAGCCAAGACATGCTCAACAAACAACCAAACATGGTGCTCCTTTGGAGGCCAAAACTTGCCCTTTCCAAGGACATCAAGGAGAGGGGGTGGCCCTCCCCTTTTGGAGACTTCAAGGCACCATCTCCACCACTGAAATCCCTCAAGATTTCAGTGGTGGAGAGGCCCAAGCACCAAAGTCTCGGATCTCTCACAAAATAGCACAAAAAGGGCCTTTTCAAGGCCTAAGGGTGGTCAAACTTGCCCAAACCACCAAGCACTCTTAATAAACAATAAAGAGGCTTAAAAAATAGAACTTTTATGTGCTAAACACTAAGCACAAAAATAGTTATAAACTAGGCAAAAATGGAGTGCAAGAATAGGGTAAAAAGAGCTAGTTTCTTACCCTTGATGACCACCTTCACAAAGGTTGATGTTGTTGCTTCCTTGAGCTCCAAATCAGTCAAGAAGCTTGAAAACAAGCCCTTAGAACCTCTGTCCAAAGGGGAAGGTGAAACACTAGGTGTTTGTGTGCAATAGTAAGGCACAAAACACCTAGACTAACAAGAGAGGGATAGAGATAGAATAGATATGGAATTTCTAACCTAAACCAGAGCTTCTCCCCTATCTAAAAATGGCTAAGTCTCTCAAGAACTTCAACCCTTGAGTCAAGAGAAGAGGCTTCTCTTGTATAGGCACAAAACTTACAAGTTAAGCAAGCCTAAAGGCTCATCCCTCCATACACGTGTATGGAGGGGAGCAAAAAGTGATACAGCTGTCTAAAAATATCTGATAAAGCAGCTGTACAGTAGTCGGTAGGGCAAAATAGTCATTTGCCAAAATTGACTGCCGACCGGCACAAAAGAGTGCCGACCGGCACAATATAGTGCCGGTGGCAACACCAACCAGCCGGTGGCCTCTAGCCACTGCCGGTGGTGTGTGGGGATGCCTCACAAGGCATTCCCTGCCTCTCCAAGGCAAAACACAAGTGTTTGGTGCAAACCAAACACCAAAACGGTCAAGTTCGGAGGTCCTGAGGCAGGGCGCGTAGCCGAGAACTCCGGGAACTCCAAACGAACACGAACATAGATAATCACCGAGTGTTCAAGCGGTGACGTCCAGGTCTTGAGGACGGTCAAAAATGGGGTGTCTACACACTCTATCCTTAAGACAGATTCGCCCCGCTACGGTGCTTACGGTTGAGTGGCGTCTATCTCCCAGGGAACAATGATCTTAACCAATTTGTAGTAGCACTCCAAAACAAATTGTTCGGCGAACCAAACCTGTGTTCTAACTCTCTGAATATTTATTCTAAAATTAATATGGAGAATAATGCACCAAAGATGATAATTGGACAGCAAAAGGAATTATGCAGACTGATTTTGGATCATTCGGACTGCTAGAAATTGGTTGTATTTATAGCCAAATATTTGACCCGAACAGGTACCAAATTGAAGTGAAAAGGTGCACATTTAATTTGAACAGGTGCACGCACTATTCAAACAGATAACTGTTTGAATAGTGATCTGTCCGTTGCTTAGAACACTTTTTTTTCAAATTGTTTGAAAAAGGTACCGTTGGTGGAACAGTTTAATAAACTGTTGGGATATTTTTTATTAAACTATTTAAATATTTTAATCAATAAAGGAAGAGATACAATCTTTAGGAAACTAAAATTTGAATTTAAATTTAAATTAAATTTCCACAATAATTTTTTGAAAAAATTCAAATGAATTTTGTCTAAAAAATTAAGGTTAGACCCTAAAACGACGTTAACTTCTCATTCACTCATAAATGGTTTTAACGTCCCGTCTTCACCGTGTGACTTGCCACATGGCAAGGAACATGTCACCTCTTCGAACCCACCCCAAAAGACGTTTAGGGCCCACTCAATTTTGGCCTCAAAGTTGGTCTAAAATAAGCCATATAAAACACCATTTTTCCAACAACTTGTACTATTATTTTTTTGCTGTTTGTCCTTGAAAAAACAAAAAATATTGAATTATCTGAACTAGCCTGTTTTAGTACTGAGGTGTTGAATTCTTGATTCAATTCTTCATTCTTTCGGTATTCCAAATGTACTGCTATGACTTATTATTTTAATATTTAATACCATATGAATTGGTGTCTGGCTGTGCTGGTTACTGAAGTACTTAGCCTTTGTTTTTGTGTAATAAACACTCTGGCATTATGTTTATTAAATGATAGTATTATTTTATGTGTCACTCTGATTACTGATATATATATATATATATATATATTCTTTTAATGTGCAGGCAACTGGGGCTTTGTCAATTAAAATTGGTAAGTGCTAGTTCTGTGCTCTTATTGGAAGTATCACCTACAGGACTTGATCAGTTTGTTGGAACTTCATTGATGTTCATATTTCTCAATGGAAAAAAAGGGATTGATTTCTTGTTAATTTATATTACTATCTATGTTTTGATTCAGACACCTATACAGAAAAGCTTTTATCCATCTCTCTATATATATATATATATATATGGATGTAGGACTTCAATTCTGCATTCCTTGTGTTGTGGGAATTGTATGCAATTGCCAATGCTTTAAGTTGATTGTTTCCACCTTGCGGATTAATTAATTTTTTTTTTTTTTATAATCGGCGAAAAGCACTTGTTAGATTAGTACCTATGGAAGGTAGTCTCCCCACCATTTGCCCCCTTAATTCAACTCTCACTATAGGGAGTTGAATCGATGACTTCCTTTTAGGGACTAAACCCTTAGAAATGTCAATGGTGGCATTTAATAAAATGACTCTCCCTTTACGGATTTGATGAGTTGTTAATGTGATGGAAAAAAAATAACTCTTCCTTAATCTGATGAACATTTAATAAAATGAACAGGACCAGAGAACTCGAGGTAAGAGGGCTACACTGGCTAAAGTTACTTCTGGTCGTTCCCTTCTATGTCTAATGCTTTCATCTCTTCTTTTCAGGGGATCAAAGTGACTTGCATGTTATCATATTTGATGAAATTGATGCAATTTGTAAGGTAGGAGCTCTCAAAACTTTAGTTGAATGTTTCTCACAGCTTCTTGAAATTGTGGGTTGATAGAACAATTAGCTGCTATTAAGAGTGTTTTGCATGTTATCATATTTGATGAAACTGAGAAGAATGTTTCTCAAAGTGTTCTAATGAGCCATGTAATTACTAGCCATTCTGCAATCTCTTTTGGTGTTATGTTATCCAATAAATTAAGATAATTTGTTATTGCTATAACAGTTTGATTATTTGGTTATGCAATTTATTCTTTGGCTTGCTCTTGCAGTCAAGAGGTTTAACTAGAGATGGTACTAGAGTTCATGATAGCATTGTCAACCAGCTCCTAACAAAGGTTGGTTTAACTATGTTTTAACTTCTCTGTAATATTAGTAGGAAAAAGTCACCGTGGTAAAGCTACACCAAGCTAACAAATTTCAATAACTGATTGAAAATTACTTGCTATTTAGATAAATGGTGTTGAGTCACTGAACAATGTTTTGCTGATTAGGATGACCAACATGAAGGATTTGCTTGATGAAGCACTTTTGAGGTGACTTCTATAGTGCATACCTCTTCTCTGTTGTGCTAAATAAGATTATTTCATTATAGTTAGCTGGTATAAAATTGCTGATTGTTTGACATTTCAGTAAAACTTATTTTATATGGACAAGTTCCTAATTAAAGATTTCTTACTAAATTAGATTTTGTTTCTTCTCTCTCCTCTTACTAAATTAGATTTTGACTCTTTTCTTTTCAGGCCTGGACATTTGGAAGTCCAAGTGCAGATAAGCCTTCCTAATGAGCATGGTCGCTTACAAATTCTTCAGATTCACACAAATAAGATGAAAGAAAATTCATTTCTTGCTCCGGATGTGAACTTGCAGGAGCTTGGTATATGAGTTCTGCATTTTGTTAGTTATTGTTATTGCCATGATAGATCATCCAATGATTGGTTCTACATTTTGTTAGTTATTGTTGTTACCATGATAGATCATCCAATGATTGTTATCCTTTTCCATTTTAATTGTCTTTTCTCAAACTAGAATGATACTATATCCAAGTATTGTTAGTTAAGGTTTTCTGAGCATCTGTTCTGAGATTTTTTGTGGTTGGAAGTGTATAGTGAATACAATTATTTAGTGGAGAAGCAGAGTAATGGAAAATTAAGGGAAAAATATTCAAAAACCAATATTAACTCATTTTAAGCCTTGTTATATTATATTAATTTTTTGAATGTACACAAGTGTGTTATATTATATTTAATATTTTATACAAGTGCCAAACTCTAAATGGTGTTTTTGAGGCTATGTGCTTCATGAGATATCAAGTATTCTTTCTTTGATGAACCATTTATAGGTGTCTCAACATACATTTTTACATATTTCCTTTTGTGATTGAACTTTATTTTTGTTATTATTTTTCTCACATGTTCTAGTATCTTGAATGAAATGGCACTGACAGACATTAATAATTAGGGATAGTTTTATATCCAATCTAATGATTCAAGTGCCTTTTGCAAACAATTAATGAGAAAGTTGGTAAAAAGAATACTTTCTATTCACATTGGGCTTTGATATTGGTTTAGCCACAAATTTTGGATAGATGTTGCATACAAATGGAAGACTGTTACATTAGCTTTATGTTAGTAATGATAGATTTACCAATGATTGTTCTGCATTTAACAATGTTCCTTATAACAAAAGACTTTAGAAAGACTGATAATTGGTTCATCATGGAAGGCTGCTTCTTTGAAATGTTATTTGTCACTTGCTGCCAAAATGGGTGTTTGGAGGGCGAAAAATGAAAACCAGCCCCCAACCATAAATGCATGTCACAGAAAGCTTCCTCGTGACAAATAGGACCTGTTACAACAAACGGAATGTAATTAGCACGCATAGGTTGGGAGTTAGAGCCGAAACGCCTTAAACTTAGTCGAAAAAGGGCATTTGGAGGGCGAAAAATGCAAACTAGCCCCCGACCACTAAATGCATGTCACAAAAAGCTTCCTCGTATCAAATAGGACCTGTTGCAATAGACGGAATGTAATTAGCACTCGTAGGTTAGGAGTTAGAGCCGAAAACGCCTTAAACTTAGTCAAAAAAGGGCGTTTGGAGGGCAAAAAATGCAAACCAGCCCCCAACCACTAAATGCATGCCACAAAAAGCTTTCTCGTGACAAATAGGACCTGTTGCAATAGACGGAATGTAATTATCACGCATAGGTTGGGAGTTAGAGCCGAAAATGCATTAAACTTAGTCGGAAAAGGGCGTTTTGAGGGCGAAAAATTCAAACCAGCCCCTGACCACAAAATGCATGTCACAAAAAGCTTCCTCGTGAAAAATAGGACATGTTGCAACAAAACAGAATGTAATTTGCACGAGTAGGTTGGGAGTTAGAGCCAAAAATGCGTTAAACTTAGTCGAAAAAGGGCATTTAGAGGGCAAAAAATGCAAACCAGCCCCCGACCACTAAATGCATGTCATGGAAAGCTTCCTCATGACAAACAGGACCTGTTGCAACATACAAAATGTAATTAGCACGCGTAGGTTGGGAGTTAGAGCCGAAAATGCCTTAAACTTAGTCGAAAAATGGCGTTTGAAGGGCGAAAAATGCAAACCAATCCCCGACCACTAAATGCATGTCACGGAAACCTTCCGCGTAACAAATAGAACCTATTGCAACAGACGGAATGTAATTAGCACGTGTAGGTTGGGACTTAGAGCCGAAAATGCCTTAAATTTAGTCAAAAAATGGCGTTTGGAGGGCGAAAAATGCATACCAGCCCCCGACCACTAAATGCATGACACGGAAAGCTTCCTCGTGACAAATAGGACATGTTGCAATAGACTGAATGTAATTAGCACGTGTAGGTTGGGAGTTAGAGCCGAAAATGCGTTAAACTTAGTCGAAAAAGGGCGTTTGGAGGGCGAAAAATGCAAACCAGTCCCCGACCACTAAATGCATGACACAGAAAGCTTCCTCATGACAAATAGGACCTGTTGCAATAGATGGAATGTAATTAGCACATGTAGGTTAGGAATTAGAGCTGAAAACGCCTTAAACTTAGTCGAAAAATAGCATTTGAGGGGCGAAAAATGCAAACCAGCCCCCGACCACTAAATGCATGTCATGGAAAGCTTCCTCATGGAAAATAGGACTGTTGCAATAGACAGAATGCAATTAGCACGCGTAAGTTGGGAGTTAGAGCCGAAAATGCCTTAAATTGGGTCGAAAAAATGCGTTTGGAGGGCGAAAAATGCAAACCAGCCCCTAACCACTAAATGCATGTCACAGAAAGCTTCCTTGTGAAAAATAGGACCTGTTGCAATTGACGGAATGTAATTAGAAAGCATAAGTTGGGAGTTAGAGCCGAAAACCCCTTAAACTTAGTCGAAAAGGAGCGTTCGAGGGGCGAAAATGCAAACCAGCCCCCGACCACTAAATGTATTGCACGACCAACTTTCTCATGACATATAGGACATGTTGCAATAGATGGAATGTAATTAGCATGTGTAGGTTGGGAGTTAAAATAGAAAACAGCTTAAACTTAGTCGAAAAAGGGTGTTCGGAGGCCAAAAAATGCAAAACAGCACCCGACCACTAAATGCATGTCACGACCAGCTTCCTCGTGACAAATAGGACCTGTTGCAACTGACGGAATGTAATTAGCACGTGTAGGTTGGGAGTTGGAGTCAAAAATGCCTTAAACTTAGTCGAAAAAGGGCGTTCGGAGGGCGAAAATGCAAAACAGCCCCCAAACCACTGTATTCATGTCACGGCAAGATTCATCGTGACAAATAGGACCTTTTGCGATAGACAGAATGTAATTAGCACACGTAAGTTGGGAGTTAGAGCTGAAAACAACTTAAACTTAGTCGAAAAAGAGCGATATGTGACAATTAAATTCTACAGGAAATGAAAAGGTAAACGGAGTAGGTGTTAACCTTGTCAGTATTACAAGTTAAATTTTATGATGTAGTTTTGAACTTGGTATGGAATAGGCCACTCAAAATGAAATTACAAGTGTACTTTGCCCTTTATTATGTTATGAGACTCTACATTTCATGACAAAGCTTCAACCTGTTGGGGGTTAAAATAGCCATAGGTTCGTAACATTTTCTTGTAATTTATGTTAGTATTTTCTAGTCAGTTATCGGTTGATATCTAAGCAATAGTTCATTAGATTTATGCTTTGTTTTGCTATACACAGTCCACATTACATCATCACAAGTACATATTCCCCAACAATTTTCTTTAATAGACTTTCACTATAAGTTCATGGTAAAATCTCTTTAATAGACTCAAGTCTTATTTTAACTTTCAGAAATGCAAATGCACCTTGTTCATTTGGCATAAAACAAAAATAAAATACATCAGTTATATGTTCTTGACGATACATATTCTACATGATATGGATGTTGATTATTCGTAGTTACTATTTTTCGAATCTAATTAATGCACTCTTTCATTGTATGATATAAACAAAGATAAGCATCAGTGGAGAGTAATATTGATTGATTAACTTGTGTTCTTTTGTCAATGGGGAATTAAATTCAAACTTCAAATAAGTGCACATTCATGATACATATATTTATAAAACATAAAAAATAAATAAAAATATGACTTCATACATATATATGATTTTATGTCCAACAAGGCATTCATAGGTTGAACCTAACTTAATTGCATGTTAAAAACTTTTTAGTATGGCTGATTGAACTAAGATTTTCTAATGAGTGCAAATTTTTTTTTTTTTTTTTTTTTTTTTTTTGTAGATGGCTTTTGGTGTGGACTTGTAGATAATCCATTTTTGTGTATAAAGGGCAATTTACACTTTTGTACATTCCTGCTAATTTTGTACAGAGGGCTTGATTTTTGTATGCTTCTCTATTTTGTATAGAATTAATATTCTAGTTTGGACTATAGTTGGTTTGTATAGAATTTGACATTTAAAGTTATTCCTTTCTAGATAGTTGGAAGTGAAATGGATGCAGCTTGTGGAATGATTGATAATATACGTATTGTTTTGTTTATATACATGCTACAGGTTGCACGGAATAAATACAGGTTGCACAGAATACATAAAGGTTGTGGAGAAATTATAATTTTGAGAGAAAACAAACAATCATGTTTTTGGCTTGATATGACAATAAGGAAATACATGTTTTAGTGACTAAATAGTTAGTAGCTAAAAAAAAAATACAATGAAAAAAGCTTTTAGCGACTAAAAGTTTAGTAGTCAAAACCAATCAAATTTTAGGCGACTAAACTGTTTAGTAGCTGATGCACAACCAAAGATTTTTGGCGACTAGAAGTTTAGTAGGGAAAAAGGTCAGACTTTAGATGACTAAAAAATTAGTAGCTAAAAACCAATCAAACTTTAGGCGACCACAATATTTAGTAGCTAAAAAAGACAAGCTGGATAACAAAAACATTTTTGATGACTAAAAGTTTAGTACGGAAAAAGCTGCGACTTTAGGCGACTAAAATATTAGTAGCCAAAAATTAATCAGCCTTTAGCCAACTACAATATTTAGTAGCTAAAAGCAGCTTTAGCTACTAAAAGTTTAGTAGCCAAAAACAATCTGACTTTATGCGACTAATAACTTCAGTAGCTAAAGAAATTAGCATGAAAAAAAAAAAAAAACCTTTTGGTGACTAAAAATTTAGTCGCTGAAAATGTCATATTTAATTTTATGTCAATGCATTTGGCGACTAAAAAAATAGTCGGCAATTTACTACTTTTGGCGACTAAATTTGTTTTAGTCGCCAATTACCTTTCCCAACAAGTCTTTAGCGACTAAGAAGTCGACAAAAATTTTAGTCGCTAAAAATCTTTGACGACTAAAACTTGACTTTTGGCGACTAAAAATTTAGTCGTCAAAAGTGCAATTTCTTATAGTGTCTAAACCTACACAGCATTGGTCTCCATCCTTTTGAGAGTATAAAAATGAGGTGGTAAAGAAAAATAATAATGTTATATGAGCAATACTACATCTACATTAAAATCTTACAAAATGTATCTATGTCCAAATATCATTAGAAATTTATATATATATATACATACATTTTACAATCAATCACATTTGACCATTTATATTTTTAGTATGCATAGAATTATTCATGTTATATTCATTATCTTTTCATATTACATTTTAAATACTATTTTATGTAGTACAATCACCGATATTAGATATTGGATTGTTTTGAAAAATGAGTTAAAAGTTAATTTTTTGATTTTTTTTTTTTTAAAAAAAACGTATAAAAAAATAAAAAAGAGATATGACCAAAAAATTAAAAAGTTAAAAAGTTAACTTTTAGTTAAATTCTCAAAACAGACCATTAATGATGTTCATGTGGAACTCTATATATTAATGATTATGACAATATTTAAAATATGATGTAAAAAAAATTATAAATATTAGATTATTTAATCTTAATCAGTCATTGTGGGGAAGCAATGAAACATTTCTGAAATCTAATTACATGACAGAGAATTCTATCATAATCAGTCATTGTAGGGAATGAATGAAACATTTTTGGATCGTAATTGATTCTTTCGACTCTTTTTCTTTTTTTTTTCTTTATAGATGGGATGATTCTTTAAACTTTAAAATATAATTTCCACTCGGTCTTTTCAAATCGATATAAAATCTAATTACATGATGAAGAATTCTATCCTACACACTTTTTATCACATACATTTTTAATTATGTTATTTTTTTTTTTTTTTGTTATGATCAATTTTTTCTTTAGTTATGATAATATTTTGAGATATTTGGTTATGTCTCATTTGTGTTTGGTTATGATTATTTTTTTTAGTTATGACTCAGAAAGTATGGGGTTATACAATTTTTTTCTTTAATTATAAGATGTATATGGTACAAACAGGGATAAAACCAGAAGAAAACTATAAGAGGCCATGGCTCCCCTGCTTGTGTGAACAATACTGTTTGCCATGGTACTTTGAAAAAATATCTCTCTCATTTTATACATAAAAGAACTCCCAACATTAAAAAAAAAAAAAAACAAAAAAAGGAGGCTTTTTCATCATATTAGAGATTACTTTCATGGTGTTTATTTTTTTTTTTTTTTTTTTTTTTGTGTATTTGTATAATTTATATATCATATTGTATATATACATGTGTGTGTATATAGTGAAAAAATGTATTCGTCTTTTGACCTCTTCGGTGATGAAATCCTAGTTCCACTATACACCCTTTAAAGAATGTGGATTATAATATTTTCCTTAGATGACTAGTAACAGTGAAATAACTATCTTACAAAAATAACAACCAATCTCAAGTTCAATTCTATTCACATGTTATCAAAATATGTGAATGAAACATAAGTTTTAATTAGTTTAAAATGTTAGAACTTATAATTTTAAGTGAGATTAATATATTTTTTAAATATAAAACATATAATTTTAAATCAATCAAATTTTAGATATGTGTTTTGTATTGGAGTAATACTACTCATAATTTATGTTCCAATATTTGTTCAGTTGTTACTTAAAAATTAGCATAAAAGTAATGAATTTTATTGTTCAAATGATAAAAATTTCGAGGCCACATGGATCATGCAAGTATTTTTATAAAAAAAAATAAAAAATAAAAAAAAATTATCTTTACATTCTTCAATCAAATCATAATCAGACAATTAATTTTGTGAGTCTAAATTTTAGAATAAGATGACCATTTTTTCATATGATTAATTTTACTGTTGACCTTTTATATTTTTAATGTTTATGATAATGAAAGCATATCTATTCCACTAATTATTTAGTTGCCTCTCTGTTACGTCTGGTTTGGTAATGTTCATGAAATAATTTATTTGGTTACAATAAAAGGTTTATTAATCATATTTGATTGTAATTTTAAATTATAATTTTTTATTATTTTCAGTTTGTGAAAAAGCAAAAAAAAAAAAGTGAGATTTTTTATTTATTCATAATTAAATAAAAAATATTACTCACAAAAAGGCTATTTATAATCTATTGTCACTTTTTAACATAAAAGAAAATTGTAGAAATGTATCTTAGAATAAATATCATTTTCTAATCATTTAAAACTCCAAGTTAATCATCACACTTTAGCAAAAGTTAAGAAAATTGTTAATTCTCACTCCATTTATATACATTTAAAAATTAGTTTTTAATATGCAAAATTATAAGTAACATTATTTCAAATAAAAAAACAAGAAAACAATGCTTAAAGTATATTTATAAAAATAAAAATAAAAAATTACATAAACAAACATGGAGGGATTGTCAGAAAAAAGATCTTCAAAATCTTCACGGCTGCTGCAGTTGCAGGATTTGTGTGAATGAATGAATGTGCCATGCCATTTTGCGTAATTCAAATAAGTATCTCGGGAATAGTTCGGTCATTGCGGCTAGCACCCCAGATATTTTCGACCCACCCAAGTATTACCGTACGATCATAGAAAGGGATCACCATCAAAGTATTAGAAAAACTTATTCATCAATTAGGATAAGTGCGAAATCTCTAAAAATAATTACTGAAAAACTAACTTTACTCACCATTGTAGGAAGACAGAGCCTTCACCAGGGCACTATTGAGATCTCCTTTTTGAACTTTCTCTTTATTTTTTATATGTAAGGGTAGAAATGTATTTTGAATTGATCCAATTGTTCAAATTTAAGTGAGAAAAATAAATTTGAATTTGTTTTATTATTTTTTATTTTTAAATAGCTAAATTTGAACTATTAAATCAATTTAAAATGCATCTCTACTATTATAAGTAAGAAAACAAGAAGAAAACCCAAGGAGAAAATCTCCACTCGGGCACCATTAAGATTCTTTCCTTTAGTGGTTGTTGCATGAGTGTGACAACGCTCACCATTGTTTACTGATAACACTACTGATTAGTGCTAATCTATGATTAAGTATGTTAATTGACTGACTGACTGAATTACTAAACTGATTGGTTGATTGTGCTCGTTTGAATGCAATTCTATCTGTTGACTGTTAAATTATCTGTTCATGTTTTATGTTTTAAACTGCAGATTGGAGGCCTTATCGGCAGCTAAATCTGAAATTGATTGATGTTTTGTGCTAATTAGAATTAATGTGATTTTATAGTATATTTATCTGAAATATGATTTGGTATGATTTAATTAGATTAAAATAAGCTAAATCCCACAAGTTGCATTATTTACAATTTTGCCATATTAGTGGTCCACTACATAGGACATATTGAGATTTGTTTTCACCTCATTTCATTACATTTCATCAGCCATTTCTTGAGCCATAGCCGACTAGAGAGAGAGAGTGAGAGGAAAACTTGATTTCAACAATTTTAGCTTGGAGACTTGAAGGAATTGAAGAACAAGTGCATAATTGAGCTTCCATACTTGTAATTGAGGACCTAAGGTAGGAGAAACCTCTTCTTAATTGTGTATTTGAGTTGATTCTTGCATGATCCATGAGAAATTAGAGATTCTAGCCAAGAGTTAGTTCAAAATGTTGAATTGTAGCACAAATCATGCATGCATGTTGCCATTCTTGAGTTTTGAAGTTATTGTTCATGAAATTCCACATGCATGTTCACATTGTTGCATTGGACCATGGTTTCCTCATGTTTTTGAAAAGATTGGCTCTTTTGAGCTAGTGATTAAAGCTTTGAATTGGTTTAAATTCATGCATGTCACATTGGAAGTATGTTCTTGAATTTTGGTTTGAAATTGGATTTAATTGACTCACCTTTGGGCTTTGATTTTACAAATTGAGCTTTGAATCATGTAATACTATGAGTTTACAAATGTTTTCCAGAAAATTAGCCCAAAAGGATCGAATTTGATGCATTGAAACTTGGTTTTGAGCTTGAGGTTCAAATCAGGAATTTCCAAAATTTGGACTCACGCTCGAGCGGGGAAAGTGGCGCTCAAGCGTGAAATACGTGCTCCCAGCACTTTGCATTGTTTTACAGTCCGCTCGAGCGGGGAAATGCACGCTCGAGCGGGGGCCTGAGTCACACGCTCGAGCGGATGTCGAGCGCCCATCGAACGTGATTTTCACACATCCAGTACTTTTGCAGTCCGCTCGAGCGGGGAAGTCATGCTCGAGCGGAGCTCTCTAGTCAGCATGTCCGCTCGAGCGGGACCCTGTTTTTCTGAAAATTCTGAAAATGTTTTTAAAGTGCATCTTTGCATCCTCATTTCATTCTAGGCATCCTTAGGCCTAGTTTAAAGCATCTTAATGAGGATAGTGATGTAGAACCACACCGAGACAAATTAGGGATTAAGTTATTATTTCCCCAACTGTATAGCTTAGTGTGTGTTCATTCTGTAACTGTGTAGGGTTGGCATCCGGAGACGCGTACTAGCTTATCTGTAGCCCAGAACTCTGTGAGTAACAATGTTGTAAAGATATGTTCAAAAATGATTATCTTCTGAACAATTGAACTGTACTGTTTTCTGAAATGATACTGTTACTGAATGAATGATGTCCTAATTGTGAACTGTATTGTGGCATCCTTAGCAACCTACTGTTACTGTACTGTACTGCTACTGACACAGAGATCTCTGTCGGTTCCCATGTTGGAACCACTACTGTTTACTGATATGATGGCCATTAACTGACTGTTCGGTCTAGTAAGACCTACTGTACTGCTTTGCTATTGGATGTACCACATATGACTGCTATGACTGAATAACTGTTCTGAATGACTGAAATACTGTTTAAATGACTGTTTTCAATACTGAAAAGACATTCATTCTTAACCTCTTTACGCATATGTTATTCATTGGGCTTTGGCTCACTGCTCATATATATATGTAGGTGTACAGGTACCGGACCGTTGCTAGGAGCGTCGGGTTAAACTCCAGTTTTGTCAAGCCAACCACTATGCCTCACAGAGAGGTTCCAAGTCCTTCAAGCTAGGGCTTTTGGGGTGTTTTAGGTTTCCCCTTTTGTATCTGGTTTTGTAAAACTGTATAGACTGAATGATATCGTACTGTACTATCTTAATAGGGATTAAGTCCCTGTCCTGAATGATTGTAAATGTTGTGTACACTGTTTTGGTACTGACTGTATATATGTATGAAAAGTCTTTTTGCATACAGACTGTCACAGCTTATTGGACATCTTTTAATTACTGTTTTGGCTTCCGCCAGCCCCTATACTCTGTATTGCTGTTTTACTGTTAAGCAGGCCTTCGGTAATCTCGGATTACTGGCCGGTTATGGTACTAAACCCATAGGGGCGGGTTTGGGTCGTGACAATAAGGTTGGGTCATCGATTTTTCTTACCACAATTTGTTGGGTTAACTTCAGTATGCAAATGGTGGTACTCCATACACAAATTAATATGTGCCATTGCAGCCTTCTTTTTGATTTGGGTTGTCCACTAAAAATATTTGTTAACTGATTGTAATTGGTAAACAACAAAATTTATGGGTTCATTTGTTTTCAGAGGTAGAATATGTTAGCAGGTGAGGCCGCAGCGCAAGATAGTGCGAGACAAGGCAAAGGCGCGTAGGAAACAGCAGAGCGAGTGTAGATATTCTAGCAGTGCATAGAGGCGCATGTGGATGTGGATGAAGATGATTTTGATGCTGTTGGCTTCATCTTGAAGAGACGAAGAAGATGGTATAGTCCAATCGTCGAAACAAGATAGGACGAGATACCCAAAAACCAACGTAGAAAGGAATCAATCTACCAGACAAGAAAGGGAGAGAAAAAAAAAAACGTAAAAATGAAGAAGAAGAGAAGGAGGCTAGGAGAAAATCCTAGGCTTTGATACCATGTCATAATAGTAGAAAGAGAGAAAAATAATATGTATTATATATTCAGTGAATCAAAACAATAGGGGAAGCCTGTACATATAGGCTAAGAAACCTAGGTGTATAGGAATACAAGAATCCTAAGTATAACAGGAATAGGAATATAAAAATCCTAAGCATAACAAGAATAGATGACTCCTAACACCTCCCCTCCCCCCCAAGCTCAAGGTGGTAAGGCAGATAGCAACTTGAGCTTGGAGAAGAGATCAAAGAAGCGTCCTGGAAGATGAGCTTTGGTGAAGAGATCGGCGGTCTGATCAACGGAGGTAACAAAGAGAAGACAAACAATGCCCTTAGTAACATGTTGGCGTATGAAGAGGCAATCTATCTCAATATGCTTGGTGCGATCATAGAAGACATCATTATGTGCAATCTAAATAGCACTCTGGTTGTCACAATATAGATTAGTGGCAACAGAATGAGAAACGCCCATATCAGAAAGAAGCCAACGAAGCCACACAAGCTCCTGAGTAGTGTCAACAAGAGCACGACACTCAGCCTCAGTACTTGAACGTGCAACAAGAGTTTGCTTCTTACTACACCAGGCAATAAGAGAGTTGTCTAAGAAGAAGCAAAACTCATTAGTAGAACGACAGTCAATATGATCTCTGGCCCAATCTGCATCAAAAAAATCATGGAGCTATAGAGAAGACTGGGCGGAGTAGTGAAGACCATGAAACAGAGTGCCTTTGAGATAGCGCAAAATGCATATCAAAGCATCATAGTGTGGAGAACGGGGGCAACCATGAATTAACTGACGATGTAAACAGCATAAGCAATATCTGGACGAGTAACTGTGAGATAGACAAGACTGCCAACTAGTTGACGATATTTAGTGGCATCAGACAATAAGGAACCTTCAAGAGGTGTAAGACGAGTCTGAGGATCAACAGAAGTAGTGGCAATCTTGCAATCGGTAAGGCCAGCATGAGCCAAGAGATCAGAAGTATACTTGGACTGGGTAAGAAAGTAACTAGATAAATCTTGAGAAATTTCTAAGCCAAGGAAGTAGCTAAGCAAACCCAAATCTTTCATCTCAAACTGGCGATGGAGAGACTGTTGGAGACTAGAGATACCCGCGGGGTCATCTCCAATGATAATCATATCATCCACATAGAGGAGAAGGAGAATAGTACCACGCTCCGTCTTACGTATAAACAAAGCAGAATCATGGGCACTGGAGGAAAAAACAAAGTCAGGAATGGTAGAGTTGAACTTGGAAAACCAGGCACACGGAGCTTGTTTCAAACCATACAAAGCACGACGAAGTTTGTAGACTTTGTTTGATGAAACAAAAGAACCAAGAGGAGGTTGCATATAAACTTCCTCAGTGAGATCACCATTGAGGAATGCATTCTTGACATCCATTTGATAAAGACTCTAGTGGCGAGCAGCAGCCGCTGCAAGTAAGTTGTGAACAGAAGTAAGGCGAGCAATAGGAGCAAAGGTTTCTTCATAGTCAATGCCATATTCTTGAGAAAACCCTCAGGCGACAAGGTGAGCTTTGTAACGTTCAATGGAACCATCAGAATGAGTTTTGAGCTTGTAAACCCATTTGCAACTAACAGCACTCTTGCCAGGATGAATATCAACCACATCCTAGGTATGAGTTTTATCGAAAGCCTGCAGTTCATCAGTCATAGCTTGTTGCCAAAGAGGGTTAGAACAAGCTTCTTGATAGGAAGTAGGTTCATGAGAGGAAAAGACAATGGAACCAACAATATAATCACGGAGAAGGATAGAAGGTTGCCGTACCTGTGTGGAATGACGCTTTGGTAAAGAAGGAACCTCAACAGGAGAAGGTGTAGGGCCATCAACAGACACAGGATCCTCAGGATGGACAGTAGGCGTAGGCAGCCGTGGAATCATGGAGTCAGAATCTACATCAAAGTCATCAGAAAACATGTCTATAGAGAGATCAGTAAAGAACGGTGAGTGGGTGGACTGTAGTAAGTGGAACTTGGAAAGAGTTGAGAACATTTTGTGTTCCCAGAAGACCACATGACAGGAAATACGAAGTCACTTGGAGATAGGATCCCAACAATGATACCCTTTACGCTCTATACCATACCCCAGAAAATAGCTAATACTTCCCCTTACGAGCGCTTGTATGGTTCTCCTCCTGACTACACTACTCTTAAAGTTTTTGGTTATGCTTGTTTTGTTCTACTTTAGTCTCATGAACACACTAAACTAGAACCTCGCCCTCTCTCTACTATTATAACAGAATAGAAAGGATTTATAATGAAACGGTTTTCAAAGGTAGAATGGAAGGGATTTATAATGAAAGAATTAATAGTGAGAGGATTGTTAGTGAGTGAATTGATAGTGAGAGGATTAAATAAAATTGTGTTTGTTTTGATGATAATTGTTAGTGTAGGAATTGTTAAATTATTTTTATATAAAATAAATATAAAATCATAAAACAATAAAAAAAAATACAAAAACATTAAACATTAATGTTAAAAAAAAAATGGCCAATATGTAAAAAATAAAAATAAAAAAAAAATCAGAAAAAAATAAAACAAGTAAAACAGTGATTTTTACTTAACAAAAAATATTAAAAAAAAATTAAACATTAATGTTAAAAAAAAAAATGCCCAGCATGTAAAAAAATAAATAAAATAAAAAAATTCTAGTCCTTGGGACTATTTTTCTAATACCATCTACACCTCCTCCATCACAATCCCCCTTCCAAGGCCTATCCTAATGCCAAGGGATTAGGAGTCCCCTCCTCATCTCTCAAAACAAACACCCTATATAGTAAGTCCCACCTCACTATCAATCTCAATCCCCTCCCTATAACCCCAAACAAACGGGGCCATTGGCCCCATTTGTTTTCAGAGATAGAATGGGGGGGATTGATAGTGAGGGGATTGTTAGTGAGGGGATTAGTAAAATTGTGTTTGTTTTCATAGTAAGGGGATTAGTAAAATTATGTTTGTTTTGTTAGTGAGGGGATTGATAGTGAATGGATTGTTAAATTATTTTTTATATAAAATAATAAAACAAATAAAATTATGATTTTTACTTAACAAAAAATGCAAAAACATTAATGTAGACACCCCATTTTTGACCTTCCTGAAGACTTGGACGTCACCGCTTAAACACTCGGTGATCGTCCATGTTTGTGTTTGTCTTGAGTTCCCGGAGGTCTTGGCGACGCGCCTTGTCTCAGGATCTCTCGACTCGACTGTTTTGTGTCTAGTTTTGCACCAAACACTTGTGTTTTGCCTTTGAGGGGCAGGGAATGGCTTGTTGGCCATCCCCACACATCACCGGCCATGGCTTGAGGCCACCGGCCACTGGTTTGTTGCCACCGGCCAAATGTTTGGCCGACCGGCACCTTTTGCAGTCGACCGGCCATCTATTTTGGTCAAATTGCATTTTTGGCCGGCCGACCACTGTGCATCTGCTTTTGCAGATATTTTTATGCCAGCTGTGCTAGCTGGCATACACCTTTGCTCCCCTCCATACACGTGTATGGAGGGATTTCCCTCTTGACTAGCTTACTTGAGAAGCTTTGCAAGAGGGATTGTCTATAAGAGGGAGCCTCTTCTCCCTCCATTAGGGTTACACAAAAATACAGAGGGAGCTCTGAGTTAGGGTTAGGTCACAAGTGTATTTATCTATCTCTATCTCCCTCTCTCTTTTGCCTTAAGGTGTTTTGTGCTTAGTTTTGCACACAAACACCTAGAGTTACACTTTCCTTGAGCTACTAAGGTACTAAGGAGCTATTTTCAGAGGTTTTGAGCTGGTTTTGAGCTAAGGAAAGCAGCTGGAACTCCATCCTTGAAGGGGTCTACAAGTGTAAGAACTTCACCCTTTATTCCCCATTTTTGCATAGCTTTTTAACCAATCTTGCAACTGTTTTTAGACTTTGTATATAACTAATAAAAGTCTTGATTTTGAGTGCTTTAAATAGTTGTTTAGAGTGTTTTGTTGTTTGGAGGTGTTTGACCCCTCTTAGGCCTTCTTTGGCCCTATTTTTGTGCTATTTTGGTGAGCTCCGGGACCACTTTGTTTGGGCCTCCTCACCACTGAAATCTTGAGGGATTTCAGTGGTGAGGATGGTGCCTTAACATCCTAAGAAGGAGAGGGCCACCCCCCTCTCCTTGTTGTCCTTGAAAATGGCCATTTTTGCCTCATGTGTGAGCATCTTGTTTAAGTGTATGATGGCCATGCCTTAGCTGTTATTTGTGCTTATTATGTCATAATATAGCTTTGTTTTTACTTGGTTTAGGTACACCATGCTTGCTTAGCATATGTGTCTTGTAATGCCATGTTTTAGCCTTAACATGCTTTGTGCTTTGAGCCTTGTTTCTAGCATGTTTTTGGCTTAGCTTTGTGAAGCCTTTATGCTTGTTTTAGCATGCTAAAAGACTGTTTTTGGTCATTTGAGTCATCCATGCTTTGCTTTGTATAGCTACCATGCAAACTCTCTTGTATGCCTTAAGCCTTGACCCCTCTAGCATGCCATCCTTGCATCATTTCAGTGGTTTGGAACCACTTGTCATGTTATTTCAGTCCTCATGGTACGCTCGTATGCTTGCATTTGATGCCCCTTTCATGCTTTAAAAGGTTGGTGTTTCTTGCTCCATGTTTGTGCCATTGTGTATGCCTCTAGGATTAGATCATTTAGATGCCATCTAAATGGTTTTGGGGGCTTACTTTTGCATGATTTGGGACTGTTTTGGTCCACTTTGATCATTTGCTTCATGTGTCACATGATCATGGTTTAAGTCCTTGGGCTTGGTTGCATGCCTTGCTTGCATTGATAGGTTGATTTGGCTTCATCCTTTGTGTGTTTTCAGAGCTTACAATGCATGCCATGTGTCCATGATTATATCCCTTTGAGTGTGCTTAAGAGTCCCTCCTTTATTGCTTAAGTGTGGAACCATGTTCGCGTGCATGATTGTATGTTTAGATACTTGGTTCATGACATGTTGTCGCATACTTAAATGGTGTTGCATTTAGCATGCATTTCTTGCTAAGTTGTCTAACATGTTATATGCCTTGCATGTGTGCATGTTGACATTACACTTTGCATGCTTGTTAGTTGCATCTTTGCATGTACATTTGCATGCTCATGTTGCATGTTTAGATTGCATGTTTAGGTTGCATTGCATCGACATGCATGCTTAGCCTCTTGAATTGAGCATAATAGAGGTTGAGCTCCTTGCTTGTTTATGTGCATTTCATTTGAAATCAAAGTGCATAACTTGGTTTCTTGGGCCATCACGCATCGAAATGCGCAATTGGTGGTCCGAGAATCGAGAACCATGTCCCTTTGAGTCATAAGCACGATAAGGGATGTGTTGGTGCATACATTTGCTTGAAATGCATTGCTATGCCTTGTTTTGCCCTCTGCTGCTGTCAAAACAAGATTCTACAGGAAGGTTTGGCCGGCCGGCCATCTTTAGTGCCGACCGACCAACAATTGGTGGCCGGTGATCATTTCTTTTGGCCAGTGATCATTTCCTTTGGCCGGTGACCATTTCCCTTGGCCGGTGGTGTCCCACAGGGTTCATAGAGTGCACCTTGGGAATTTTGCAATGATCAGAGAAGGAAAACAATGTGGATAGAGGCAACTTGTGCATAGCAGTGGACTTCCGAGCGGAACTGAGCGCGCATTGCATTGGGCCCTCTTCTCGAGGCTATTTACTGTTTTATTAGATTAGTTAATTTGCTTAACTAGTTTAATTGGTCTGTAATATTTAATTAGCTTGTAAGTTAGTTAAATCTGTATTATTCTTTTGGTCCCTCCGAGTGAGGGCGTATTTGTAATAAGTGTGGGTGCGTGTGTGCATGTCTTCCAAACCCCACTTCTTTCTCCCTTTTACTTACCTGCTTTTGATGGTTAGTATTAGGACATGTTTAATTTAGCATCCTTATGCTATGCATGCGTGCATCATTCATCAGTATTGCATGCACCAGGCTCGGCGCATCATGCTAATAGCATAGTATTCCAAATCTAACTTGAATACGTGCTACTTGTTGCATCCCACATGCCATCCTAGGATTAGCCGAGCCTATTCTAGTGACGTTCTGTATGCGTTGCATTAGCCACTTAACATGAACTTGGATCATGCATAATTGCTAACATGTTCTTTGTTTTGGCTTGGAGTACGATGTAAGTATTCATGCTTTAGCATCTTGCATGAGTGTGAATGTTAACATGACAGCATGCTTACCATGTGGTTAAATGCTTATATTATTAACTGCCTGAATGCCTGTGGGTGAAGGTTGGATTGTTTGAGTTGGGACAACTCATTGAAATCCGTGTTTTAGCCTACTTGCGAGTAGCAAATCTTAAATCATTTTCCAAACAAACGGATGTGCAATGCTTCGTTCCAAATTAGGCGATCTAGTCTATACTTTTGTGTTGTGTGCATCACATAGTAAGATTAGCTAATTAATCAGAATAAGAACACATAGCGTTTTCAAAATAAGATATCATGATTAGTAGAGGCCGATCTTCGGATCGGGCGAGAGGGGGTGCTCATAGCTGACCTTCCCCAATCATACCCAAGTTCCCAAGCCGAGGCAACTTTGGTGATGACGGACACGTGGCCTTAGGCAAACAAGTCAGGGTTTCCTAAATTCCCCCATTAAAAAATATTTAGGTGGCGACTCTGTATCTGGCAAAGCAGTCCATGTTTGGCACTTCTTTTCTAAAAATCTGTTTTTCTCAAAACGATTTGCCGGATTTGGACTCTTTGGTTCAGATTAAGAACCGTGAGAATTTGAGTCCGAACTGTAGCACGGAGGCCCTCCCCCGGGGCACATCTACAGTTTCTGGCGACTTTGCTGGGGAGTTTAGAGAGCTTGACTCGAACTCGTGATATCTTGTTTTGATCTCACTTATGTGTTTCTTTGCATTGCATGTGCATTGGTGCGCCTAGGACACCGTGTTGGCCATCTGCTATTCCTGAGCGGTTTGCCGGAGGCTTGTCTTTGTCAAAGCATGCCATAAGGCTGACCGGTTGCGGGCTCTGCCAGTATGGGAACACAAACCCCGGTTTTACCGGGGCACCCTTTTGACCTTCGACCTAGTGCATATTCGGAATCCATAGTGACCATTCCAAACTAGGACAGTTTGCTTACCCGATGTAGGTTGTTTGAAATTGCTGTGTGCGTAGTGAAACCCGAGCTCCTAACAAAATAGGACAGGGAAACCCTAACCCAACATAGGGGTGTTTTGGCTCTCTTTTACTTGCTATGTGCTTTTAGAGTGTATCTCTACAGGAACGTACATATCAGTCTGTGAGTTTGAGCATCAGGCCTGCGGGCATCAGTATCAGCGTTTTTGAGAAACAGTTATATCTGCGGGTATCCGATTCAGTGTTTTGGGGCAGTGATTTTGGGGAACAGTGATCAGTAGAGATTAGAGTACAGAAAAGCCAGTGTTCTCCCTCGTTGAGGCAAGGCAGATATCTGATCCGTTAGTCACCGTTCAAGATCAGCGGACTTATCATGACACAGAATTCAAAGGAAATCGTGGTTATGATAGCCGCATTAGATCAAGGAATCACCCTGCAAAATGAGACCAATGTTGATGTATCGCATCCGCCCAGGTCGCCTGCTGCGCACCCGGTCTGGGCACCCCAGTTGTATCAGGCTCGTGAGCCCACTACGTTCGAATTGATGGGGATGATTGGTGACCTCCAGAGGTCTATGGCAGATCTCGCTTACGGAATATGGGTTTCGCCACTAACTGCACCATATGTCGGGAATTTTGTACCGCAGGAGCCCCCGCTATTGGGACGGATTGTGATTGAGCTCAGCCAACCTGAGGTTGTCTCAAGTTATAGCAATGATGTGTCAACATCAACCCAAGCCTTCGATCAGGCTGAGGCCAGAGGTAAGAACAAAATGAAGGCAAATGCCGATCCCATTGAACAACTGATGTGGGCAGTCGAGTCTTTGAAAGCCGGGGGGATGAATAAACAACAGGTATTCGCAGTCGCGGCCAAGACTATGGATGATGCCTTCCCCACTCCAACTGAAGGCAGTTCAAGCCAGGCAGAAAACCAGGATAGGCCCCGTCATGCCAGAACAGTTCCTTCCACTCCCAACTCTGCACCTGGGAAAGATCAGAAAGTCAAGGCAGTGCCTGCCGACCCTTTCGCTAGTGCGTCTAGCAAGAATTCTCAGACTCCAAAGTATCTGCCCCGAGGGCGCAGAGTCTTCCACGCATTCTACATGCCGTTGTCTAAGGCACTCCAGATCCTGGCCGAAAGAGGGCATCTTAAACCCCTCGAGCCTCAGCCTCTCCCGAAAAATCTCCCTCCCACACATGATGCTGCTTTGTACTGCGCGTACCACCAGCAAACCGGTCACGCTACCGAAAACTATTTTCGCCTTCGTCATGAAATGCAAGATTTGATCGACAATTAGGTCATCCTCCCACCCACCTCAGCGAAGTCTGTCACTGCTGGGTTGTTAGATTTTGAGGATACTGCGAGTATGTGATCGGGGAGTGAACCACCTGCGGGCGACCCTCGGCGTATTTTGGATGTGGCGTCTGGCACGCATTTTTGAGCATCTGCGAATGCTAGTTTTGTAACTTCTGGCTTGGGTGTCGAGTCAGTCCTTTGTTTTGTTTTGAGTCTGTCTCATCGTCTTGAGTCAGTTCTTTTTGCTTAAGGGTCTGCCTTGTTGTAGCGAGTCAGTCCTCTTGTATAGAATGTCAAGTGATTCCGGGGTTATTGCCTCGAACACCGTTTTTGTTTTCTTTTGAGTCTGTCTCTGCTGTGGAGCCAGTTGCAACCAGGAAATCTGAATGAAACAGTTGCGGCTATCATGTTTCTGTGCTTATTGCTACCTTAAGCTAGTTGTGCCAGAGGATTTGAATGAAACGGCGGAGCATCTCACTTACTCTTCTGTGCTCTAAACTCATTGTATTGACCTAAGTTTTTCAAAACTTTTTTTTTTGAACACTGTGGTGATGAAAACAAAGAGGAAGGAATTCCCCAGGTTTTACCAAAACTTTGATCAATTTGAGAGAAAGTGAGGCACACTAAGCTTTTAATGAATGAAATCATGCTTGTTAACGTGAGTACTGAGAAGGACCCTGCCTTGATCCAGATTGGTTCCACACCATCTTCAGCGCGAGCGATTTGTCGCTTTCGTAAAAACTTTCAAAAGCAAAATGTTTTGCATGGTCCTGCGAAGACCTGTGTGGAATCGCTCTTGAGATTGTGCAGCCTAGAATCGCTCTCAGCCTCAAGATTCAATCCATTTGTTTTCAAACCTTGAACCCATTCAGAACGTTCAACGATCAATCATCAAGGGAGGCCTGTGTGGCCAGATTTAAAGTAGCCCTCGAACAAGAGGCACCAAAGTCAGATCAAGAAGATCAGATCTCGCCGGAAGAAGCTTGTGAAGCTAGAACAGAAGCACCCCTTAAACTAGGGGCAAAATGTCCGATGTACTCGAAGAGCTGAAGATGAATCCTTTTGCAAATCAATAACAACAGCCACTCTCCTAGATACGGATGGCTTCAAAACCCTAAAACCATTTGGCATGGACTTGTTACACTTTTACCCTTTGAGAGGCTCGCTGGGCCGAAAACCCGGAAGGGCGACCCAGGCAAAAGTTAGAGCAAAGAAAAAAAAAGAAAAAATATATACAAAAAAAAAGAAACAAAAAAAAAAAGAAAAAAAAAGAAAAGAAGAAAAGAATTGAAAAAAAAAATGGAAAAACAGAAGCTCGCAAGGTCGAAAACCCGCAATGGGCGCCTTGGCAAAAGTTAGAGCCTAAAAAAAAAAAGTGAAGGTTAAAACACCCGAGTGTACCTTAACCGGAACTACATAAGGCTTGATTCCCATGTTCGGGATACGTAGGCAACTTCATCCTGAAGTCCAGCCCCCAACCTTTTCAAAGCGATTTAGTCCATGTAATGGTTTTGATCATCCTTGCCTTCTCTGAATCCGATAGTTCGGTTATGACACCGAAACTACGTAGGCTTGATTCCCATGTTTGGGATACGTAGGCAACTTCATCCTGAAGTCCAGCCACCAACGCTTCCAAAGTGACTGTGTCCATATATTGGTTCTGACCATCTTTGTCTTCTCCGTGTCCGAGAGTTCGGTCGTGATCATCACTAATGAGGACTGTTTACAAAATGCTGCGGCGTCATCCAGACAAGGGGCAACTTTCCGTTGCCATGAGTCGCCATTCAAACCAGGGGCAACTTTCCGTTGCCGTGCAGCTCTTTCAAGCAAGGGGCAATTTTCCATTGCCTTCGATCCGAGGTTGCGCATCTCGAGAGTAAGTTCCGTGCTCGTTGAGCATTGACCGTTTCCAAAAATAGTTTTTGAGAATTTTTACTGAAGTTGACTATTTTCTCGAAAATTATTCCATCTTTTCCAAAACTGGACCATTTTCTTGGACCCAAAAAAAGAAAATTTTCAGTGCTTATAGCCTAACTCGCATGCTTTTCAAATCAAAAATCGAACAAGTATGTTAATCTAACTCTCATATTGGTCGAAACTGTTTTAGTAGAAAACCAAAACAAAAAATGGTCAAAATGATAAACTAGGGGCACAGTTGAGTCAGGCTCCCTGTCTTTCCCCCGATTGCCAATACTTGCCAGAAGGGCACTCTATTCGCCAGAAGAAGACACAACTGAAGCTGTCAATAAAGGGCTGATCAGAGAAGGAAAACAGTGTGGATAGAGGCAACTTGTGCATAGCAGTGGACTTCCGAGCGGAGCCGAGCGCGTATTGCATTGGGCCCTCTTCTCGAGGCTGTTTACTGTTTTATTAGATTAGTTAATTTGCTTAACTAGTTTAATTGGTCTGTAATATTTAATTAGCTTGTAGGTTAGTTAAATCTGTATTATTCTTTTGGTCCCTCCGAGTAAGGGCGTATTTGTAATAAGTGTGGGTGCGTGTGTGCATGTCTTCCAACCCCCACTTCTTTCTCCCTTTTACTTACCTGCTTTTGATGGTTAGTATTAGGACATGTTTAATTTAGCATCCTTATGCTATGCATGCGTGCATCATTCATCAGTATTGCATGCACCAGGCTCGGCGCATCATGCTAACAGCATAGTATTCCAAATCTAACTTGAATACGTGCTACTTGTTGCATCCCACATGCCATCCTAGGATTAGCCGAGCCTATTCTAGTGACGTTTTGTATGCGTTGCATTAGCCACTTAACATGAACTTGGATCATGCATAATTGCTAACATGTTCTTTGTTTTGGCTCGGAGTACGATGTAAGTATTCATGCTTTAGCATCTTGCATAAGTGTGAATGTTAACATGACAGCATGCTTACCATGTGGTTAAATGCTTATATTATTAACTGCCTGAATGCCTGTGGGTGAAGGTTGGATTGTTTGAGTTGGGACAACTCATTGAAATCCGTGTTTTAGCCTACTTGCGAGTAGCAAATCTTAAATCATTTTCCAAACAAACGGATGTGCAATGCTTCGTTCCAAATTAGGCGATCTAGTCTATACTTTTGTGTTGTGCGCATCACATAGTAAGATTAGCTAATTAATCGGAATAAGAACACATAGCATTTTCAAAATAAGATATCATGATTAGTAGAGGCCGATCTCCGGATCGGGCGAGAGGGGGTGCTCATAGCTGACCTTCCCCAATCGTACCCAAGTTCCCGAGCCAAGGCAACTTTGGTGATGACGGACACGTGGCCTTAGGCAAACAAGTCAGGGTTTCCTAAATTCCCCCATTAAAAAATATTTAGGTGGCGACTCTGTATCTGGCAAAGCAGTCCATGTTTGGCACTTCTTTTCTAAAAATCTGTTTTTCTCAAAACGATTTGCCGGATTTGGACTCTTTGGTTCAGATTAAGAACCGTGACAATTTGAGTCCGAACTATAGCACGGAGGCCCTCCCCCGGGGCGCGTCTACAATTAAACATTAATGTTTTAAAAAAAATGCCCAAGAAGTATTAAAAAAAAATTTGCGTTGACTGGTTGACCGGCCGGACGTCCCGTAACACCCAATCCGAACAGACTAGTTGCTAATACCATCTCTCACTCCGGATTACTAATACCCTTTGGCGAGGCCCATCATAGTCCCTTCGGACTACTAATCCGGAGTTCCAAAATCAAAACAAACGGAAGCTTTGTTCACTGTTCATCTATCACAGTTCGGAGTGGACTGTGATAGCGGATAACAAATGGGGCCATTAAGTGAACTTATTTTCTAATAAATCTTATAATAATTAATGACATTTTTCATTATATACTATTAAAAAATGTCACAATTGTTAATTTTCAGCGACAATTTAAAAATTGTCAAAAAAATCACTAATTATAAATTTTAGTAACAGTTTAAAAAAATCGTCATTAATTTTTAACTTAGCGACAGTTTGAAAATTTCATTACAGAAAAATATCACAAATTGTAATTTTTAGCAACAATTTATAAAAATTATGACAAAAAAAGTCAGCAATTGTCAATTTTTAGTGACATATGTAAAAAATCGTCACAAAAAATTATTTTTAACGACGATTGTACTAAGACTTATAGTCAAAAAAATTATTTTTAACGATAATTGTACTATAATTTATAATTTTTTATAAGTTATCTTAATTATAACTTTTAAGAGCATTCTAAATATTTTTATGATAAAAAAATTATATGATAACTTATTTAATTAAACATGTTCAAATTTTTTCACAAATAATGAAAAGTTGCACCTAATTTTTCATATTAGTAAACCTTTTTTTTCATATATATTTTTTTGGAACAAATTTTGAAAAAAAAAAATCATTAAAGAAAAAGAAAAATAACTCAAAAATGAGTTGTTTTTTTAAAAAAAAATTTGTCACATCTAAAAAAATTTTTAAAAAAAAGAAACTAAAATATGAAAAATTCCTACTTCAAAAAAAAAAAAAAAATCAAAAAAATCAAAACCAGTTTCTATGTTGTAAACCAAACAAGGTGCTGATTTGTTTTGTAGGGAAAATGGATCTGCTTACCACTCAAATAGAGGTTAAAACAAATTAAGGTTTTTGTAAGTCCTTTTTCTTTACTCTTTAGCCTCCGTTTGGGAAGTAGGTTGACTTTTTAGCTTTTTGGCTTTTTTGGCTATTTTAGCCTGGGCTAAAAAGCTTGGTTTGGGAAGGGCTTTTTGGCTTTTTGATTTTTTTGACTTTTTTTTATCAGAGAAGTGTAATGATTATGGGTTGGATATGATGTTTTGTTTGTTGTGGCTAAAATAGCCTATTTTGTCTTTTGTGACTAAAATAGCCCCAAACCTCCTTGCCAAACGGATTTAGACTTTTGTATTGAAACGATTGTTTAGTTGATAGTTTATACTTCGACATGGATGCCTATATTTTATTTTTATTATTATTGTTCTGAGGGTTTTTCATATATTTCAAATATTCATATCACTACAAGAAAAGGGAGTAAAAAACACGGAAATTTTTGCAACGGCGAGATTCCCGTCGCAAAAAATGGTTTTTTGCGACGGCGTTTTATACCGTTGCAAATAAGGTCTTTAGCGACGGCGTTTTCCCGTCGGCAATAAAACTACACGGATAGGGATAAAAATATAGAAGTATTAGCAACGGCGTTTGTTGCCGTCGCAAAAAAAAAATTTGTTGAGACGGCATGAGTTAGCTGTCACAAATAGTGGTTCATTTGCGACGGCAAAATGTCCGTCGCCAAAAAAGTTTATTAAAACGGCGTCGGTTAGCTCTAATAAGTTATCATTTGCGACGATTTAAAATTTACCGTCGCAAAAAGTGAAAAAAATTTGCCGCTCTTCCCTTTCATCTTGGCGGTCGCATTTGGGTCGAAATCCCTAAATGTTAAAGCCCTAAATGTTCAAAATCCCCAAACGACCAACGGCGAACTTTTTCCCCCTCTGGACGAGCGACGAACGGCGACCAAGGTAGCGGTGGTGCGGTGGTGCAGCGACGACGACAGCGAGGGCCGGACCGGCGACGACTTTCTCACTCAGCGTATACTCTCTCTCTCTCTCTCTCCCTCTCCCTCTAATCACGTGAAGCAGCTTCTCTGTCTCTCCCTCTAATCCCTCGAATTTCTGTTATCCCTTGTGCATAATATATAGCTGTGCAGATTTCAGTAGAAAAGAAATGATCTAATGTTTGAATTTCGAATCTCATGCACTTTGCTATATAACTTCTCTTTTTTTTTTTAAATATATGAACAGAGAGATTTATGTGCCGTGTGTTTTATAGATAATATAGATATTTTGTTTATTACATGATATGATATATCTTGACCATTGTTGTATAATCTCATATAAATTTCATTAATCTCTACAGTCAGTTTGTAAGAAAATTGAGCCATCTAGTCTATAGCCCATTGGTTGAGTACAGATTCTATTTCAATAATCTGTTCATTTTATAAGTTATTTAATTTATAAATTATATATGTAATCAATTAATCCAATATTCATAGAGAGATGATTTTATTAACTCAATGTTAAAAATAAATAAATAATTTGTATCCAGACTTACACATTTCATGGATTGTTTTATAGATAAAGATAAAGATAAAAATGATTATGATCATTAAAAAAAATGTGAGTTTTTTTTTGTGAATAATTTATAATAAACTTAAAATATGAAGGGAATAGATATGAAAGGGGCCATGTCGAGCCCAATGAATGACACATTTGTTTATCATTGTAACCGTTATTCTACCATGGACTCTCCGTCCCCAACCGACCTTTCTCTTTCAACCCCTTCACTTTCAACTTCAAAGTCTCCCAACAGATTTCTCGCAACTCTCTTCTTTCCCTCATATATAATAAGAATAACTGAGTCAAGAAATGAGAAATTAACATATCATTGGATCTAAAGTCAAAAAATAGGTGCCAAGGTTGCATGTCACTTTTCCTTAATAAAGTCGGTTACATCACTCTAATAAATTCTCTTTTCAATGCTTGTCTATTACATCTCCATCTATAATTTTCCACTTTTATGTCTAGTTTTTACAATTTCTCTTGGACTTGTGATTCATCTTGCATTGAACTAACTGGGATAAGTATTTCATTTTTTATGTTCTCCCATCAAATCGGTAAATAACTAACTGGGATAAGACCACCTACCTATTTGAGAGAAATTGGACGGATAGGTATCATGGTACATGAATACGTAGGTATTATATTTAGAGTTACTTTGATGAGATATTTTTGTGGATGTGTACAGATGATGGATAAGAGTTGGATTGATTTGCCAAATAGGATGTCGAGCGAATACATTAATGGGATTGATGAATTCCTTGTGTTTGCCTACACCAATACGGTTGAAGGTTCGATGATCAGTTGTCCGTGTAGGAAGTGTGAGAATCGATACTATTTTGTACGAGAGGGTGTACGGGAGCATCTGATTTTGAATGGTTTTTTTAAAAAATACAAACATTGGATTAATCATGGGGAATCTTACGTATCTCTGCATGGTAATCGAGAGAATGAAACATTAGCTAATTTAGACATTGGGGATGATATGATTGGAATGATACAAGGGGCTATGGGAAATCCACATGCCGGTACAAGTGTTGAGGGTGATGAACCACAGGGGCCTGATCCTCATGCATCTGAACCCCAGCTCGGTCCAAATGCAGAGACTGCAAAGTATTTCAAACTTCTTCAAGATGCACAAAGTGAATTGTATCCGGGTTGTCAGAAGTTCACATCTTTGTCATTCATTGTTCGACTTCTACATTTGAAGGTGCTTAATCAGTGGACAGACAAGTCTGTTGACATGTTGCTTGAGTTATTGAATGAGGCGTTCCCGTTGGGTGTGAAACTCCCGGACTCATATTATAAAGCTCAAAAGGTCACAACAGATTTGGGCTTCACGTATGAGACGTGGGATGCATGTCCCAACAGTTGCATGTTGTTTCGAAACGAGGACGCCAATCTTGATAAATGTGTCATATGCAACAGTTCTAGATGGAAATCAAATGGTGATGGTGGTTCAAATGGTCCTAACAAAGGTGGCAAACAAATAGCTGCAAAACAGATGAGGTATTTTCCTTTAAAGCCAAGGTTGCAGAGGTTGTTTATGTCATCCAAGACGGCCAAGTTCATGAGATGGCATGCAGAGGAACGAACTGATGATGGTGTCTTCAGGCATCCTGCTGACTCCCTTGCATGGAAAGATTTTGACCATCGGAATATTGACTTTAGTAATGATTGCCGAAGTGTAAGGCTTGGCTTAGCATCTGATGGTTTTAACCCATTCAGGACGATGAACATAGTTCATAGCACTTGGCCTGTTGTGCTCATTCCATACAACTTGCCGCCATGGATGTGCATGAAGCAACCATTTCTAATTTTATCCGTGCTTATTGACGGCCCAAAGGACCTGGTGACAAGATTGATGTGTATATGCAACCGTTGATTGAGGAGTTGAAAGAACTATGGAATGAGGGTGTGTCAACATTTGATGCATCAACAAATCAAATGTTTCAAATGCATGCAGCTTTACTGTGGACAATTAGTGATTTTCCTGCATACGCAAACTTGTCAGGATGGAGCACTAAAGGCGAATATGCATGTCCTTGTTGCAATAAGGAAACTACATCGTGTTGGTTGAAGCATAGTAGGAAACAATCATACTTGGGTCATCGCAGATTTTTACCTACTGGCCATAAATTCCGGAAGGATAAAGTATCATTTGATGGTAGTCGGGAAGTCAGACTCAAACCAAAATTGTTGTCTGGAACTGAGATGTTGCTACAATTAGAATCTGAGGGTATTTTAACCCAATACAAGAGGGATGACCTTAAGGAGAGGCATAGGAGACAGGTAGAGAAGGAGAAAGCTGGACATCGCACCCATAGTTGGAAGAAAAAGAGTATCTTTTATGAATTGCCATATTGGGAGCACAATCTAATAAGACACAACCTCGATGTGATGCATATAGAGAAGAATGTTTGTGACAATGTGTTGTGGACAATATTAGGGGTTGCAGGAAAATCGAAGGATGGTGTTAATGCTCGGCGTGATTTACAAGATATGAATATTAGAAAACCCTACATTTGCAGTTAAGAGGGTCGAATAAAGCCTATTTACCACCAGCACAATTCACGATGACCAAGGATGAGAAAGATTTGTTCTTGAAAGTGTTGAAGGAAGTAAGAGTTCCCGACGGGTATTCATCCAATATATCACGTCGTGTGCGCTTACATGATAGAAGCATTGGGGGTCTTAAGAGCCACGATAGTCATATTCTGATGCAACAACTTATTCCATTGGCTATTCGAAGATCGTTACCGAAGAATGTAATTGAACCCTTGATTGAATTGAGCAATTTCTTTAGACAATTGTGTTCGAAAGTGAATCGTGCGACGGATTTGCAATATATTCAAGATCGTATCGCTATAACACTTTGTCATCTAGAGAAAATATTTCCTCCGAGTTTTTTTGATATAATGGAGCACTTGCCTATACATCTAGCTGATGAAGCCTTATTGGGTGGAGCGATTCAGTTTCGATGGATGTATCCAATTGAGAGGTATCTTCTTACTTTGAAGCAATACGTGCGTAATAGAGCTCATCCTGAAGGATCAATTGCTAAAGGATATCTTATGGAAGAATGCATGAATTTTTGTGCACAATATCTCAATGATGTGGAAACCAAATCTAGTCGACCCGTGAGGAACTATAGTGGTGCTGATAATTTGGGTCATGCTATTGGTGAAAACACAAGCTTTTATCTTGATAATACTTCTTGGGTACAAGCTCATCGGTACATCTTATTCAATACAAGCGCGGTTCAACCATTCATAAAGTAGGTTAAGTCACTCACTCAATATTTTATTATGTTTTATTGAATTTTCAACTAAATTTTTTGTATTGCTAAAATTTCAATCTACACAGCAAACACCTTGAAGTACTTAAGCTCAAAATGCCTCGTGTCGACGATCATCAACTTCGGCGTGAACATTTTGAAACTTTTCACATTTGGTTCAAGGAACATGTATGTATTTAACTCTATAGATTCTAGTTACTTAAGTCGATCTACATTTTAAATTTTACATTTTCGTGTTAAATAGGTCCAAACTTTGCGAAGGACTACTGATGTCATATTTTCTGAAGAGATTATTCTATTGGCAAATGGTCCTCATAACCTGGCAAGGAGGTTCAACGGGTATATACTGAATGGGTTTCGGTATCGAGTAAAGGCCATGGATGATCGTCGAGCCACACAAAATTGTGGTGTAGCTTTGAAGGCAGATACCATAAGTTATGCTAGTCGAAAAGACAAGAATCCTCGTGTGGGGTCTGTGTACTATTATGGACAATTGACAGATATTGTTGAGATTCGATATTCCAATGAGAAGAAACATGTGTTGTTTAAGTGTGATTGGATTGACAACATTCACGGAAAGAAAGAAGATGTCTTCAATTTCACGTTGGTGAACTTCAATCATTTGTTGTACCGAGATGATCGAATTACCAATGAACCTTTCATCTTGGCGTCCCAAGCAGAGCAAGTTTGGTATGTTGCAGACCCGTTACAACCAGACTGGCAAGTCGTGGTGAAGATGTCTCAAAGAGGTTTATTTGATATGAGTTCGACTGATCCACAAATCGAGCCATACATGAGCCAACAATTGGAAGAAAATATAATGCTTCGTGATGAAGAAGTTGGTTGGGTGAGGGAAGCCGCAGAAGGGGAAACAGTTGATGTTCAAATAGGCTGATATTTAATCAACATTAGTAATTCAATTAAGGCCAAGGTTGTAGTTAATCATCAATTTCTTAATTTACTTTGTCTTTGTAATTGTATTAGTTCAATTAATGTCATATTATAGTTGATGACAAACCATTGTCTATGTTTCTAATGTCAATTAATGTTATATTGCTTGCAGATTATTATGGGAAGGAAGAGGAAGCCTGATCATCCCCGGCGCATGATGTCTGATGTGCTACATAACAGGACATCAGTAGCACCACCATCAGAGGAGGCATCACATCGGCCACCATCGGAGGGGCCATTAGTGCCACCACCATCTGAGGGGCCATTAGTACCACCGTATCGACCACCATCAGTGGCACCACAGCAGCTACCATGTACTCAGCCTCCACGCCTACCATCGGTGCGTCCACCATCAGTGGCACCACAGCAGCTATCATCATCAGCTTATGAGCCATCCGCAGGTATATAAATTTGCTTTGATTTGTATGAAAATTATTTACACATACATTTATTTATGCTCATTATATATAACTTGTTTATTCTCATTGTATTTTGCAGACCCTTCGACTTCTTCACAGCCCACCTCAGGTTTATTTGATATGATTTGTATTCACATTATTTAAATTTGCATTTGTTTATTACCATTGCATATTGTTTATTGTTATTGTATCTCGCAGGTCATGTTAGTTCTTCATCAACCTCGATTAGGCGTGGTAGAGGATGTGCCAAGGGCATTAAAGAGTGGGGTACTGGTAAAAAGCTGGACATACAATTTGATGGAAATTACTGCCCAATAGGGGATAACGTGGCTAAGTTAACTACTCAACTTGGCATTATTGTGCGGAATGGTAACATTGTTCCTCTTTCTTGACTGGAACAATGTGCCTGATGATATTGTTGATGCTATCTGGAAGGATGTGAAGGTAAAAGTATATTTTTGTCCACAAATTCGAATTCCAAATTTGTGTTATACTTAGCCTTAAACTTTGAAATTGTGTTTTATAGGACAATTTGAATATATGTCCAGAGGAGTACAAGCCAATCTGCATGAAAAACTGCAACAGCATATGGAAGGATCACAAGAACAAGATTAAGGCTAAGTATTTCAAGCCTAGAAGTTCTGATCCTAATCTGAAGGATGATGTTCCTATGCACATTGTGCCAAGCCAGTGGGAACAACTTGTGGAGTATTGGCGTACTTCCGATGCTGAGGTATACAAATAAGTTATATTTATGATATGTAAACATACAAATCATACTTACATTTGTTGAACCTGTTATAGAAAATTGCAAGTAGGAACGCTAAAAATCGGCGAGCTCACGGCATAGCTCATACCACAGGGCGTACTACTTTCTCTCAGATACGGCATGAGGTTTACATTTTATTGTTTTATTTTTGTATATAAATAAACATTGTATATTTGCAAATTATTTGGATTCTAATTTTCATATTTCTAAAAAAATGTAGATGACCAGTAAGGGGGAGTCTACTGATAAGATGAATGTTTGGCTTATGACACGTAGAGTAGATGACCCAGAGGTTATCCAGACCTTGGTAGTTTCCAAACACCTTTGATTGTATTTAAAGTTTATTTTTTGTGTGTCAACCATCTTAATTTGGCATATACTTGTATGTCTTATTCAATACAGGATGAGTTTAATCGTCAACTCTCTATGCTACCTGAGGATGGTCGGACTTTGGAGGCTAGGAATGCCATTTTCCATGAGTTGATAGGTCATGACGGACATGGATATTGTCGCACATACGGGAGAATTGTGCCTCGGAGAGCGGTGTATAAAGATGGTGCTGGGCCATCACAGTCAACACCCCAGCCATCGACTATTGATCAGATCACGCAGCAGGTTCGTGCAGAGCTAAGGGATGAGTTGAGGAGGAGCTGCGAGCAGAGTTCTCTACACATTTACAGCAGATGAGAGCTGAGATGATGGCCCTTGTGTCACAGGGGGCGAGTGTGGATCCCAACAAACAGGTTCCATATAAATTAAATTGTTTGATAGTTCAATTTTCACTCAAGATTATGTATACAATTCGAATATGATTAACACATTATGTATTGACTAACATAGGTTCCTGATGCATCGAGTGGCCACCGGGCATTTAGGGAATCTGCAGAAAACGAGAATCCATATACACCACCACCAAAGATCAGGTATAAAATGTATCCTTGCATTCTAAGCTAAAATGTATCTTTGCATTATTTACATTCTAAGTTAAGAGACTTGTGGGAGAAGACGGGACTAGTTAAAGCCAGATTTAGCACGAAACTTGGCACACACAACCGCGTAGGCATGAGAGACTTGTGGGAGAAGACGGGGCTCGAATCGGGTTCCCGGTTTGGGAGTTAGAGTCGGATTTCACTTTAGGCAAACTAGTTCCTTAAGAAACTTGAATTCGAGGAGTTAATGCCCCAAAATCACCAATCGGCGTCGGTTTAGCACAAAACTTGGCACACACGACCGCCTAGGCATGAGAGACTTGTGGGAGAAGACGGGGCTCGAATCGGGTTCCCGGTTTGGGAGTTAGAGTCGGATTTCACTTTAGGCAAACTAGTTCCTTAAGAAACTTGAATTCGAGGAGTTAATGCCCCAAAATCACCAAACGGCGTCGGTTTAGCACGAAACTTGGCACACACGACCGCCTAGGCACGAGAGACTTGTGGGAGAAGACGGGGCTCGAATCGGGTTCCCGGTTTGGGAGTTAGAGCCGGATTTCACTTTAGGCAAACTAGTTCCTTAAGAAACTTGAATTCGAGGTGTTAACGCCCCAAAATCACCAAACCGCGTCGGTTTAGCACGAAACTTGGCACACACGACCGCCTAGGCACGAGAGACTTGTGGGAGAAGACGGGGCTCGAATCGGGTTCCCGGTTTGGGAGTTAGAGCCGGATTTCACTTTAGGCAAACTAGTTCCTTAAGAAACTTGAATTCGAGGAGTTAATGCCCCAAAATAACCAAATGGCGTCGGTTTAGCACAAAACTTGGCACACACGACCTCCTAGGCATAAGAGACTTGTGGGAGAAGACGGGGCTCGAATCGGGTTCCCGGTTTGGGAGTTAGAGCCGGATTTCACTTTAGGCAAACTAGTTCCTTAAGAAACTTGAATTCGAGGTGTTAATGCCCCAAATTCACCAAACGGCGTCGGTTTAGCACGAAACTTGGCACACACGACCGCCTAGGCACGAGAGACTTGTGGGAGAAGACGGGGCTCGAATCGGGTTCCCGGTTTGGGAGTTAGAGCCGATTTCACTTTAGGCAAACTAGTTCCTTAAGAAACTTGAATTCGAGGTGTTAACGCCCCAAAATCACCAAACGGCGTCGGTTTAGCACGAAACTTGGCACACACGACCGCCTAGGCACGAGAGACTTGTGGGAGAAGACGGGGCTCGAATCGGGTTCCCGGTTTGGGAGTTAGAGCCGGATTTCACTTTAGGCAAACTAGTTCCTTAAGAAACTTGAATTCGAGGTGTTAACGCCCCAAAATCACCAAACCGCGTCGGTTTAGCACGAAACTTGGCACACACGACCGCCTAGGCACGAGAGACTTGTGGGAGAAGACGGGGCTCGAATCGGGTTCCCGGTTTGGGAGTTAGAGCCGGATTTCACTTTAGGCAAACTAGTTCCTTAAAAAACTTGAATTCGAGGAGTTAATGTCCCAAAATCACCAAACGGCGTCAGTTTAGCACGAAACTTGGCACACACGACCTCCTAGGCATGAGAGACTTGTGGGAGAAGACGGGGCTCGAATCGGGTTCCCGGTTTGGGAGTTAGAGCCGGATTTCACTTTAGGCAAACTAGTTCCTTAAGAAACTTAATTCGAGGTGTTAATGCCCCAAATTCACCAAACGGCGTCGGTTTAGCACGAAACTTGGCACACACGACCGCCTAGGCATGAGAGACTTGTGGAAGAAGACGGGGCTCGAATCGGGTTCCCGGTTTGGGAGTTAGAGCCGATTTCACTTTAGGCAAACTAGTTCTTTAAGAAACTTGAATTCGAGGTGTTAACGCCCCAAAATCACCAAACGGCGTCGGTTTAGCACGAAACTTGGCACACACGACCGCCTAGGCACGAGAGACTTGTGGGAGAAGACGGGGCTCGAATCGGGTTCCCGGTTTGGGAGTTAGAGTCGGATTTCACTTTAGGCAAACTAGTTCCTTAAGAAACTTGAATTCGAGGTGTTAACGCCCCAAAATCACCAAACCGCGTCGGTTTAGCACGAAACTTGGCACACACGACCGCCTAGGCACGAGAGATTGTGGGAGAAGACGGGGCTCGAATCGGGTTCCCGGTTTGGGAGTTAGAGCCGGATTTCACTTTAGGCAAACTAGTTCCTTAAGAAACTTGAATTCGAGGAGTTAATGCCCCAAAATCACCAAACGGCGTCGGTTTAGCACGAAACTTGGCACACACGACCTCCTAGGCATGAGAGACTTGTGGGAGAAGACGGGGCTCGAATCGGGTTCCCGGTTTGGGAGTTAGAGCCGGATTTCACTTTAGGCAAACTAGTTCCTTAAGAAACTTAAATTCGAGGTGTTAATGCCCCAAATTCACCAATCGGCGTCGGTTTAGCACGAAACTTGGCACACACGACCGCCTAGGCATGAGAGACTTGTGGGAGAAGACGGGGCTCGAATCGGGTTCCCCGTTTGGGAGTTAGAGCCGGATTTCACTTTAGGCAAACTAGTTCCTTAAGAAACTTAATTCGAGGTGTTAATGCCCCAAAATCACCAAACGGCGTCGGTTTAGCACGAAACTTGGCACACACGACCGCCTAGGCACGATAGACTTGTGGGAGAAGACGGGGCTCGAATTGGGTTCCCGGTTTGGGAGTTAAGTCGGATTTCGGTCTAGTCAAAATTATTTACTAAACTATCTTTCTAATTATATAGTAGTTAATTTTTTTATATTTTTCTGTAATTAAAATATTAACACCATTATATTGTTATTAATTATTTTTATTTTATTTTTTTCAGATATTTCCTGAGTAGCAGTTTGCTTCTTGTGGAATGCGGGGGTGTAAAGATTATGACAAACTTCTGTTTTTGTAACCCACGAAAGAATCAAGACGAAAACTTTTGGTTTTGATTTTGATTTATGTTATTTAAATTTGTGAACAACATTATGTATGTATTATGTGACATTATGTAGTGGCATAATTTTTATTGTTATGAATTTTTATTTATGTATTGTTATGAATGGAACAACATTATGAATTTTCATCATTTGTCAACTTTTGTTTATCTATGTATTTATATTATTATGTAATTTTTGGATTTTTTTTTAATTATTTTTCATTTAATACAGGTGATTTTTATATTTTTAATAATTTTAAAACAAGGTTTTTTTTTTTTTTTTTTTTTTTTTGAGACGGCAGAACACCCCGTCGCAAAAAGGAAATTATACCAGGCTTTTTGCGACGGCACCCATACTGTCGCAAAAGGTATGGAATTTAATAGAAAAAAAGGCTTTAGCGACGGTATAATTGCCGTCGAAAATAGTTATTAGCGACGGCTCAGGTTGCCGTCGACTATAGTCAACAGCGACGACACTTTTTAGTGACGGGATTTTTGCCGTCGCAAAAACCTCTTTTACCGACGGCAAGACTGTGCCGTCGCAAAAAAACCCAGATTTCCATCCATTATTGGTGACAGAAATTTGCCGTCGCAAAAAAGAAATTTTCCTGTCGCTAAGACAATGGCGACGGCACTTGCCGTCGCTAAAGCCCTTTTGCAACCCCCTTTGTTGCGACCCCCACTTTCCGTCGCAAAAAAAAATTTTACCGTCGCTAAAAGCTTTTGATACAGCGTGCGGAGTATTTGCGACGGCGTTTTGCCGTCGCAAAAAACAATTTTTTTTGTAGTGTATTTATGCTTTTATAATTACTACAATGTTATATGAATCTATATAGGAATCTTTTGAGTAAAATTGAATTGGCTAGTTGAATTAGCATACTACCTGTTTAATTTTTAATAGTTTGATGATTGAATCTAGAGTTCAGCCTATTCAACCTCTCTTTTCGTGGAGTTTTTTAACCAAGTTATTTTTAGAGTAACCTACTATAGATCACAATAGTTTGACTTAATTCTTATCAAGTTTTATTGAAAATAAATCTTAATAAAATCGCTAATAAAAATAATTTTTTGTGACGATTTTTTTGCACACAGCGCTAAAAATTGACGATTAATGATTTTTTGTCACAATTTTTATAAATTTTCGCTAAAACATACCGTTAATGATGTTTTTTATGACGAAATTTTTAAACTGTCGCTAAAAGTTAAAAATTAGTAGCATTTTTTTGTAACAATTTTTGTAAACTATTACTAAAACTTATAATTTGTGATTTTTTTGTGACAATTTTCAATCTGTCACTACAAATTAACAATTAGTGTCATTTTTTAATAATGTTTAATAAAAAAACGTCATTAATTTTTACAGGACCTATTGAACAATAAATCCATCCATATTGGACAATAAATCCACTCATTAAGACTTATACGTAACTCCCCTTATTTTTAACTTATTATTTCCTAAATCTAAAGAACAATGCTTCCATCCTTTTTTTTTTTCTTTTTTGGTCTTAAGTGAATTTCTTTTCTTTTTTTTATAATTTAAAGTTGTATTCTAATTTTTTTGAAAACTACTTCTGCACAAAAATGAAAACAATACCAATCAGGCCTCCCACCATAACAAATGACAAACCACTATATTGATACAACAGAAACGAACATTCAAAATCACCATTAGACATTATTTCCACGAAAAGAAAAAAGGATCAAACTATCCTCAAGGACTACCCATCTTTCACAATCCGGCATAATAACGCTAGCGAAATAGCAACTACAAAAAAGAAGCAAATCGTCCTTGTAAATGGGATGCGAACTGAGCTATTCTCGGATGATACAGTCAAACAAAAGGGAAAGAGAAACGGGAATGGGAACACCCAAGATTTATTTCTGCTAATAAAAAATTTCAAAAAAAGCCACTAGATATTTGTTATCACTACCCTAGTTGCCTTTAGGAATGTTGAGATCTGCAAATACCGGGCTGTCAACTCCTACTCCCATTGCATTGAGACCGTTGTCAACATACACAACAGCACCGGTGATTGCTGAAGCCAACGGCGATACCAGGAAGGCAGCAGTGTCCCCCACTTCCTCTGTAACATTTGTTTCTCAAGCTCAGTGTGTGGAAAATTAAAAAGCATAGCAAGACTGAAAACGCTGTCAAATTGCAATTTTAGTCAAATATTTTGGGTTTACGATTAGAAATGCAGGTTGGCCCAAGGTAAGATTGTGGTTAGCGTCCCTGGTGATGTGGGTTCGAGTCACAAAAATAACCTCTCCAAAAATGAGTAAGGTTGCATACATTTTGCCCTCGTGAAATCACGCTTTAGCAGGAGCCTTGTGCACTAGGTCTCCTTTTTATTTTGGGTTTTAAATTATTTGTGAGCAGTGTTATTGGCAGAGAACCTGTTTAGTTGCTTCTGTGGCTTTTGCCATTTGCCACAGCAACAACCAACCAGTCCCACCCCGGTATGCACACACACATGTATAGATATGGATATAATGAAAGGTAACTCAAAACACACTGAGTACTAACAAACACCAAATGAAGTACAGTAAAAGACGTTCAAAAAAAAAAAAGTAAAGTAATAGGGACTTGCCTGCAGAAAGTTCTTTCTGCAATGGGGCATTCGCCATTGAGTAGTCGATCATCATATCAATAAAGCCAATAGCTTTTGCAGCACGACTTCTTAGTGGACCTGTATATAATTCTAATATGTCAGCACAAAGATGCAAGAAGAGAGGATAAAACTAGTAAGATGTTAAACATGTACTCCAGCAGATATAGAATTGTCTCATTCAATTTTCTGAAGACTGAGTACCCATCAGGCATCAAGAAGACAAGATTTGTCACACAAAAAAATGGAACCAAACACAATAAATGATGATCAAAAAATGTTTGAAACTATTGAACTACTTGAATTCATGGAATCCCAATCAATGGTGAAGCATGACAACTAGGTGTCAGCCTCAGGGCTTCAATTCCTTTATTGAAATGACAAAATTTACAGATACGAATGATTTGCTTAAATTGAGTCTTCGATGGGGCTTTGGATGACAGAAAATTGACTTAAAGCAATACTCAATTGATCAACAAAAATGAAAATAATGTTCTTTTCGAATTTTTGTAAATAATTTATTTGTATACCTGCAGATATTGTGTTGACTCTGATTTTGTGCTTTCTTCCAGCTTCAAAAGCAAGCACCTTCATCAGGCACAGAAATGAGACAATCCATCAGAAAAAACATGAGAAATAAAGGATGCTAAATTTGGTAAGTATGAAAAACTAGAGGCGGGAAAAAAGGAGAGAGGAGGAGGAAAAAAATACTTTTGTATCACTCTCAAGAGCGGCCTTTGCTGAGCTCATGCCTCCACCATATCTGCATGTAGAAACGTTTCAATTGACAGCATTTGCTACTTGTGTAATTGGTCAAATGGACTTATGACAGAATTGAGTAAACAAGACAAAATGGAAATGTACCCCGGAATGATCCTTTCAGAAGCAATGTAAGTTAGTGAAATTGATGCACCTCCTATAATCACAAGCCAGACTCAATAGTGCCATGATTTTAAAACAATGAAGAAGGGGGGGGGGGGGGGGGGGGGGGGGAATTGTACCTGGATTCATTATTGGAAGGAAATGCTTGAGTAAAGATATAAATGAATAACTTGAAGCAGAGATTGCTGCAAGATATCCATTTCTTGATGTCTCCAAGAGAAGTTTGCTTACCTGCCCATGGTTTGTCATCACTTTAATACCATGAAGATGGTAAAACAGCACCACCCAAAGGAAACAAGGAAGCGAGAGATAACTTAAAAAGAACTAGCGGGTGACACACGCGATATGTGTGCAATTCAGATAACTAATAATAAAGAATTTAATACCATAATATGTATGTTGCTTAAGTGATAAGTATGTTCTTAATGAAACCCAAAGTCTTGGGTTCAAAACTTGCTTACACTATATAATAATTTTTTTATTTTAACATATATAAAATTGCCACATGGCATGAGGAAAAGAAGGCTTCACTAAACCAATTTAGGCCTTCACTTAGGGTTTGTTTGGGATGTGAGTTGACCTTTTGACTTTTTGGCTTTTTTAGCCTGAGGCTAAAAAACCTCATTTGGGATGAGTTTTTTTGGCTTTTTTTACTTTTGTGAGAGAAAAAATGAAATGATTATGGTTTGGATGTGACATTTTGTCTTATTGGGCTAAAAAGCTTATTTTGTCTTTTTTTTGACTAAAATAACCCCAACCTCACCCAAACTCATATGCCAAACGAGCACTTAATAATAGTATAGATAACAAAAAATTACAAATACTCTACCTCTGGTCCATTGGCAAGCGAGTGCACGAGGATGTCAATGCTGCCAAAATCCTGTTTAACAGATTCAGCAACTTCCTGCAAAGATATTTCAACTAGTCAATTAACAGCAGAGCAGTGCCTTTGATTTATCTATTCGGTCAGCTTGATTGCTTGATACATTTCAAGGTCCACAAGCGCAGTCAGGAAGCTCAATATCCACACACAAATTCACATGCCAAGATTCACAATGCATAGTGCACGGTTAAGGGAGTTTTGATAAGTGATTGTGCTTGTAAATTTCTTGAATGCAATAAAATGGCTTAATCGAACAGCATGAAGATCAAGAGAAATGATACCTTAACAGTCCAGTTTGAGGACCCTGCATACCGTTTGTTATTTTTCACCTGCACCAAACAATATCATAGCACTGTCACCAAGAATATATTTGATTTCTAAATGTTCACTGCAGAAATCACATGAATCTTTGGAAATTACATCTTCAGGAACATCCTCAGGACAGTCAAAAACTGCATCCAATGGATACACTTTTGTAATCTCCATCAAAGAACCATCAGGTAACCTGAAATATCAAATTCCTGCTATTAGAGACAATTCATAAACATGAATCAATTTCAGAATAACTGGAAAACACAAAATTCAGTCATACATGCGCGATTCATCAAATTTCCCACGTCGAAGACTGGTCTCAAAAATGTTCAATGCCTACAATGATACATTTGTTAGGAGCCAAGTATAATATTAAGTGCATCAGAATTTTTGCAACCACACTATCACTGAAAGCATTAATTCAATCTACATACAGGCACCCATGTCCCGACAAGAATTTCGGCACCAGCAGCAGCAAGAGATTTTGCTATTGCCCAGCCATATCCATTATCGTCAGCTACACCAGCAATAAATGCCCTCTTACCTGCCAACAGTTCTAAACTTAATAAAGCCCAGAATGGCTGATGGATGTACTTCAATAACACAATTAAATTAAAGATTAGTTTTTATTCCCTATCTCTATTAGAGGCGAAAGCTAAACATTACAGTATGAGTGGCAAAGGTTTTGCACAGGTTTTAAGTATCCTTTTTGTGATAGGTTGTAGCACTTCTATAAACTTGTGGCCTGATTCAAAATTTTAACTTTTCCTCAAAATCAATTTGTTTCAGAAGAAAAAAAAGAAGTGGTCAATAAGAACACGAGAAAATATCTTTAAAACAGTTAAGTGTTGAAACAAAGTTGAATGGAATGAAAAAGGAAAATATAAATATTCCCGACCTCTCAAATCAATTGGCAAGCCAGACACAGGCTTGTTGTTACTTGCTTCAGACATTGCCTTCGTAATGACTTTTTGCAATTTTACAGGACTGGACGCTAAGCTTTGGAAAAATGGCTGCGTTGATGAAATGTGAGAAGAGCAAGTAAGCCTTGTCCAAGATGCTTTATTAATTTCAGTACTGAAGATTGCAGTGCCTGGCTTAGAAACTTGGCAAGATGAATAAATGCTTGGTTTCGTGGTTGCTATGTGCATGCTGGGAGTTACACTCGTAGCCATTTTTAAATAAGTTGATTCACAGAGACAGAAGGCAGAAATCTGCAGAAGTTTCAACAGAAAGCACTTAAAGAACTCCATTAAATGAAAAAATAACTAAAAGTAGAAAATAAAAGAGGATTAAAGATTAGATTCTCGTTTGGGGACTAACTATTTTAGCCAAAAAGTCACAATAAATTGTCACATTACTCTCTTTATTTTTCTACACATTTTTTCGTAAAAAACAAAAAAAAAAATTTACTATAATAGTATGTTCCCAAACGGGGCCAGGAAAGATAATCTATACTATACCCCCTTTGAACATCTTAAAATATTATCAATGCAAACACTACAACTCAACATGCAACCAGATATAAATCCGGATCAAAAAAATATAGTAAAAAATCTATTAAGCCTATACAGATTTTAACATGCAGAGTACATGTCAGTTTCCCTCCCTCTCTAGTACCCCAAAATGAAAAAGAACACAACAAACAAAGTTCTGATCAGATTTTTTTGAATATACTATCCCGGAGATAAGCTGCTCAATGAATTTTATAAACATGACACAGAACTGGTTTGTGACAAATAAATCAAATGCACTACAATGCAAAGACATCTAATAGGATTACCGATCCAAAAAAAAAAAAAAGGACATCAAATAGCATATATTGCATTTTGTGCAAGAAGTATTATAAACACATAACATAATGTTGTTAGTACAAAGCAGTACTAATGTGCATAACTTAAGGCTATGTTTGGATCATGGATTTGAGTAGAGATTTGGAAAGAGAAGGGAAAAATATAGGTGAAATGTTAATGAAACATAGTTGCATTTCACCTATTTTTTCCATTTCCCCTCCAAATCCCCACCCAAATACATGATTCAAACACAGCCTAAAGGTTTTGATAAGCAGAAGTAGAATTAATAAGCGTTTTCTGCTAAGAGACTATCTGCACAGTGGAACCAAACCAAACTAAACCTTGTGTCCCAATCAAGTATATATTTATTGATGGGAATAGTTTAAACAATTGTTTAAATAAATAAATAAATAAATAAATTTGGTCATTTCGGTATTAAAATTTGTGTTACACCGCTTCAATTTGAGTTCATAACAACTGAGTATATAGATATATATTTACAAATATATAGCAGATTTACGAATTAATAATTATGATGTTTCAATTCATTGAACAAGAATACATAGAGAAAAAGCATGTATATTTTACAACATCTACAATGCAGATAAGTTTAGCCCCCCAAAAAATACAACAAATACAATTAATCTACTGAGAAATTACTCAAGATCACCAACAATTACTCTGATATGTCTCCGAAATCGTCAAAAATCCAAAAAAAAATGGCAAAAATCAAAGCTTAATGCTTCAATAGCACACAACAATGGTTCAACAAACGATCAAATTACCAAACTCAAACCACATTTCACAAGAATCAAAATCTACAAGCTGATTACCTTTCTATGCCAGAGAGAGATCGATCGATAGCTGAAACTGAAGCGAATCTCCTCGTGATTATCGGCGAGCTCTGCGAAGACAAAGCTTATGAGAGAGATGGATGATATATATATATGTATAGAGGGTTGGCGATGAAATCGAAGTTGGTCAGTTTGGTAGTTCGTAACAGTTGGGAGAGCTTTGTAAATGACGAAGCAGAGAAGAGAACAGGTGGAAGACCTTCGGTTGATGAAATGCCAGTTATACCCCTACAATTCATGCCCAGGCCTACGAAATTGGGCTAGTTTTGAGAGTCCAGTCTCAATTACATTGGACTCATGTTTCAGGTGCTTTGGGTTTGGGCTTATCTGTGCTGGCATATTTCTAGTCCAGTAGATTGTGCCAAAATAATTCCATCAGCCCAATCAAAGTGCATTAATGGTTTGGAAACAGATTTTTCTTACAAAGGCGAATTACAATAGTGGCCTCCATAGTTTGGACTGATGTGATTTTAATTCTTAATTTTTTAATTATTATATATTTGATCTTAAATTTTAAATAAGGATAATTAAAGATACCATGGCTTAATTTTAAGGAAAAAATCGTCAATTTGATAAAATAAATTAATTTGATAAAAAAAAATATCAAAAAAATATTTTTGAATTTTTAAAAATTATTTCTACCCACTAAAGATAAAATTATGTAAAATTGATAAATTACTTAGACATTTTTTTATTTTTTTTACCAAATTAATTTTATTATATGTTTGGATGATGATCATATAATGGGTGATTGTTTTTATTTTCATTAAATTAGTTTTTATTTTTCCAAAATCAAATATAACGACAACTTTGATATCATTATTAAACTAATTCATTAAATCAAAAAATTTAAAACTAAAAATATTTTATATATTAAATATATCAATTACACATTAAAATCCTAACAACCACCCATTATATGATCATCATCCAAACATATAATAAAAATTAATTTGATAAAAATAAATAAATAAATGTGTAAAAGATTTATCAATTTTATATATTTTTATCTTTGGTTGGTGGAAATAATTTTTAAAAATTTAATAATATTTGTTTTGACATTTATTTTTATCAAATTAGTTTATATTTTATCAAATTGACAATTTTATCCTTAAAACTAAGCAAATAATATCTTCAATTGTCATTATTTAAAATAAGATTCAAAATTCAAGATTAAATGTGTTACAATTAAAAAATTAGAGATTAAAGTGACACGAGTCCCAAACTTTAAGGACTATTAGTGTAATTTGCCCTTCTTACAATAACCTCAACCAAAATAATGTGGCGGTAACAATGCTAAAATTATAAGTCATAATTAAGAATGTTTTAGTTAATAAAAATGTTAGAGATCTCAAAAATTCTATTAAAAATTCTACCAAATGTCTGACATGAATTTGAGACCACACATGTGGATCCCACACCCATGTAAGACATTAATGTGAGTCTTATACCCATATGAAAGATTTAATAAAAATTTTAATAAAATTTTTAAAATCTCTACAATTACTCTTTAGTTAAATATGAAAGGGGCATAAAGACGCGACATCTTTGAAAATTTTGTACAGAATTTCTGTTTACTATCATTACTCTTTTTCTTTTTCTTTTTTCTTTTTCTTTTTTTTCTTTTTTTTTCTACCGATACCACAACCCCCCTTTCCCTTGCCCTGATGAAAAAAAAAAGGGATTATTCTACGAAAAAAAGTTCTCGACCTAATTTTTTTTTTTTTTAATAAGTGTAGAAAAAATAATTTGTGAAAAATAATTGTATCTTTGGTTGTGTTGTCATTCTGTATTTTCTGTTATCATTTTTCAAAAAACAAAATCTTGTTTGGCAAATTATTTTTGAAAACTATATATTTTTATTTTCTAAGAGTGGTTTTCGAATTTTTAAAAATAATTCCATACAAAATATATATATATATAAAAAACTATGAATACACAATAATCTAGAATTATGGAATTAGGTTGAATTCACAATCCAAAATAATCTGAAACAAAGAAATACAAAAAAGATGTGATTTTGAGGCCACAAACACAAAGGGTATGGGAGCGGATGACCTTTAGCTAAGAAGATGGGTTGGCTGAGTTTATATGGACATGATGAGGGTCAGGGGGGGTGGTGTGACTATTGGGGTCAGGAAGTTGCTTGTATGAGGAAGCATCGAATATTTGTGGAATGGGCTTCACGTGTATTTGGGCCCACAATGTGGTTCTTTATTTGTCATAGGATTTTAAGTGATCATGTGGATCACCATGTGGCTTAGGTTACATGCCCTTATTTGGGTCCACAATGTAAAACTTATTTGCCATGTGACAGATAATAAGGTTTCGTTTGGGATGTGAGTTGACTTTTTAATTTTTTGATTTTTTTAGATTAGGATTAAAAAGTCTTATTTGGGATAAATTTTTTAATTTTTTTGACTTTTATGAAAAAAAATAAAATAATTATAATTTAGATGTGACATTTTGTTTTATTAATTTTTCAATCTATTTTATCTTTTTATGACTACTTTAGCCTAAAAAAATTATGCCAAACATTTGGGTTGTTGAGATTATTTGAATGGTAGTTGATTTTGTAAGGTCTATTGACTATGTTATTTATGTAAAAAATTAAGTTAATCAGATATTAATAATCTTATTATTATATTTGTCTTAAAAAATTTAGATAGTTTATTCTTAAAATAAATTCACATTTGTCATTCAATTTTTTAAAGACAACTATGATTCTATCACATAGTTGTTAATTTTATATTAATTTAATTCTTTATATGAATAATTTATTCAGAATATTTTACATATTGTTTATGGTATACTAATAAGTAAATATTTTTATCTTTTTATCTTTTTTAAGTCACATCACATCTTTATTTTTTTATACATCTTTTTATAAAAATTTAAAAAATATACTTATTTAAATCTTCTCGAGGCACATATTCAGAGCGTCCTACTTACCTATTTGCGTATCACTTCTGTTACCGTCTTTGGAATACTTAAATGATTTTTACCATATTCATTATTATTAAATTTATTAAGATTGGGTACGTATGCTACTCTGGTGAGAAAAAAATTTGGGACACCGCTTGCCTTCAACGTGTATTATTCCTCTCACATGTCCAACATTTGTTTTGAGACTGTTTAAGGCGTGTATGGAATTGTTTATTACAGTTTTTTTCAGGGTGATTATAGTTTATAATAATTTGAAAGTTTAGATTAAACTATTTGATGTAACTTTTATTTATAATTTATTAGACAAAATAACTTAAATAAGTTGAAAAGACTGATTATTTAAAAATTAGGATAAAAGTGTTTTTAGCTAATGTTTTCTGATTATCAATTTTCAACTTAAAAAAAAGTTTTAGCAAACAGACTTATATACCCAATACATATTAGACACCTATACACGACTTAGGAAGAGGTGTAAAGCAGACGTTGCATCTTAGGCTTTGTTTGAGAGGGGTTAAAATGGTTAAATTAGTATAAAAAGATAAAAATAGGTTAATTTAACTAAGAAGATAAAATGGTACATTCAAATCATAATCTTTTTTTTTTTTCTCAACTACTACATCCAAAAAAATCAAAAATTCTTCTCAAACGAAACTAAGGATTATTTGGGATATGCTATATAAATGTATTTTTTAATTTTTTGACTAAAAAAGTAGAGCAAAAAATATATATGTTTGGAATAATTGTTTAATTTTTTATGAAAAGATGTGTAATAAAATCAAAATAACCATTTTACCCTTATTGATTTTTTGACTTTTGAGTAATTGAATTCAAAAGACAAAATAATAATTTTGTTCTCTACACTTTCCGCACAAGCTTTCCCCAAATAGTATAAATTTTTTGACTTCTTTAATAGTACAACGTTTTAACTTTTATTAAATTAGTCAAAAAAAAATCAAATTAACTTAGCCTTTCCTACACGAAGGGTTAATTTATTTGAATTTGGTCTCAACACGCATAAAGATGTAAGCTTACGTTTGGTTGTGTTTTGTAAATGTAATTTGAGAGTATGAGTTGTATTTTGAATTTGTGTGTTGTAGAATTATTATTTGAGTGTAAAAAATTTGTTTGGTAAAGAGTTTTGAAAATAGTTTTGGAAAAGAGGTTTGATTTGAGTGGGGAATTATTGATGTGACATTTGATATGTGATACAAAAATTTACAACTCATAACTAAACATACAACTAAAAATTATTTTAAAGCACATAAAAAATTTTAAAAATTTCAGAAAATATTTTTCCAATTATATAAGTCAATTAAAAAAAAAATCTATATTCAGAGGACATCCGGATGAACATCCCCTAGGACATCCGGGCGGACGACCCACGGGACATCCGGGAGGTCTTCCTCGTTTGCAAAATTTTCACAAAATAATGGTTGATGCACAAAACTCTCTACAGAGCTCGTGAAAATTAATTTTAAAATCATAACCAAACATCATACTCAAAGACACGCGTATTTGAATTTGGTCTCAACACGCATAAAGATGTAAGTTTTCCGTGCAAGCTCAGGTTAATCGGATCTTAAAGTAAACATGCATGATTTTTCAACGGATAATAAACGTGAAAACACCATTCTTTTTTTTCTTTTCTTTTCTTTTCTTTTTCTATATACGAGAACTCACTTTTTAAGAAATATTAAAAAGAAATTTTCAAAAAAAATTTAAAACTATTTTGGAACAAAGATGAAAACAATTTGTAAACAATGAATGTTTTGAAATTTTTTATTATTTGTGTTTTCATAAACACGAAAAAAAGAAAAAAAAAAAAGAAAAGAAAAAGAAAACACCGGATCAGCCTCTGCTCCTGCACTCTTATCGCATTTATTTATTAAATTGGTAAATAAATATATTTTAGTATTTTTATAATAAAATAATAAATATAAACATGTTTATGCATAGTTATTAAAAACATGTTTATATTTATTATTTTATTATAGATATCTAACACAACTATAATTCCTCAAGCTGACTCTTATATATTTTATTATAAAAATACTAACATATATTTAATTATCAATTTAATAAATAAATGAGTTAAGTGGTTCATGTTTAGGCATAGATTAAGACAATTATCTAATTATTAGGTTATGGCCAAATTGACATAAATATTATGTCACTTTTAGTGTCTAACATAACTATAAATTCTCAATAATTTTAAATATAAATATAAAATTTTATCCAAATTTTAATTTTTTTAATAACTATGCATAAGCATGTTCATATTTATTATTTTATTATAAAAGTACTAAAATATATTTATTCACCAATTTAATAAATAAATGAGTTAAGTGGTTTATGTTTAGGCATAGATTAAGACAATTCTCTAATGATTAGGTCATGGTCAAGTTGAGATAAATGTTAAGTTAATTAGATTATGTCACTTTTAGTGCTTAGCACAACTATAATTCCTCAAGCCGACTCTTATATATTTTATTATAAAAAAATACTAACATATATTTATTTATCAATTTAATAAATAAATGAGTTAAGTGGTTCATGTTTAGGCATAGATTAAGACAATTCTCTAATGATTAGGTCATGGTGAAATTGAAATAAATGTTGAGTCAATTAGATTATGTCACTTTTAGTATCTACTACAACTATAAATGCTTAACCCAACCCTTATATATTTTTTACAAAAAATACAAACGTATATTTATTCACCAATTTAATAAATAAATTAAGCGTTCATACTTAGATATAAACTAAGACAATTCTCTAATAATTAGGTTATGACCAAGTTCAAATAAATGTTGAATCAATTAAATTATGTCATTTTTAATGTCTAGCACAAATAAAAATCCTCAATAATTTTAAATATAAATATAACATTTTATCGAATTTTAATTTTTTAATAATTATGCATAAATATGTACTTATTTATTATTTTATTATAAAAAATACTAAAATATATTTATTAAGTGTCTCCCCCAGCCGAGATCGATTTTTTTCTGTCAAATGAGGTGTGCAATACGTGTTTTATTTTGGAATGGTTGGATTTGTTAAATGGCACGTGTCTCAATCTTATGTAACGTGCAAGAAAAGGCCGAAGGCAAAGAGGAGGCTGATCCCTAAACAAGGCCATGGTTTGTTGTTTGTTTGTTTGGCCCTTTAGGATTTTGTTTTTTTTATTTTCATTTGTATGTTGTGTGTTTATTTGTTTGTTTGGCCCTTTAGGATTTTGTTGTTTTTATTTTCATTTGTATGTTGTTTGTTTTATTTTAATATAATTATTTTTCATATTCTGCAAAAACAAAAATAAAAACAAAAACAAAAAGTCATGGTTCCCGTATTGAAAAATAAAATGTTATGGTGAAAGTATGAAAATAGAATACAAAAAATATTTTGGGTAAGCATGTGCGAATTAATTTATTCTTATTAATGACAAAAATATTATAATGATTAAAATTATATCTAAAATTTAAATACTATCTAATGTATTATGGTATCACCAATACATTAATTCAATTTTAAATTTAGTGTTCAAATTTGATCACTTTGACATTAGTATCCAGTAATTCTAAAGATAGTGACGTCACCAATGGAAACTGATGTTGCTTTAGACTTCGTACAATATTAATAATCTTCTTATTTATTTTTGGTGAAATTGATTTGCTTGTTTTGTCTTCAAAGACTTTTTAATTAATTAAAAATATTTGTTTGGTTCTGTTTTTCCTTTTTTTTTTTTTTTTTTTCTTTTTTTGAAGGGGGGGGGGGGGGGGGGTAGGTTGTTTTCCTATGTTGTTTTGGTCAGCTAGGTGGGCTGCATGTTCAAACTTGACGTACTAATTCCCATATTTTTAAATAGGAAAAAGTCATTCCAATATGAGGGAAAATAAGACCAAAGTTTGCGTCACATTTTCTTGATTTCCAACGTGTTGATTTCCAAAGTTTGATTGAACAACAATTGGATCAAGTAGAAAATATTCACAAAATTTTCGTGATCAACTTCTGTTAATTTTTAATTAGTCTTATTAACGTGTATTCTTAATGTACCTATTAAGAGTTTTTTTTAATTATATTCTTTGTTACAAAAAATTTTATGAAGAGTTTAAAATTTTTTTAAATCTCTTGTGTCCAAGAAGTACACATTAACTAAATCTATTTTCAATTTTGAGCCTCATATTCTTGTACAAACATTAATTATGTGTTTGTTTTCCAAACACATACTAAAATAAGGTGATTTTACTTACATCACTACTTTATCTCTTTATATTCTCCATATGAGTTTTTTTTTTTCCTCCTAATTTTATTCATGTGTGAAATTACTTTTAAGGACAAAACACTAAAATTAAATATATTTTGTTATCTCCTTACACCCATTGATCTTCAATCCCTACTCTTTTTTTTTTCTTTCTTAATTTTTTTTTTCTTTTACACATCTCTTTTCAAAAAGTGATAATCATAGTATTTTAATCAGTAAATAAAGCAATGGATGAAGAAACGCTGATGAAGAACCATCAAAAAGGTAAAATGGTAAGTTTTTTTATTTATTTGGTTGGTTTTTGTTTCATTTTTCTGGACTGATGTTCAACTTTCGTTCAGTGGTTCAAAATCGAACAAAATAAAATAATCCAACATTACACCATCGAACAAAAAATATAAGTCTAGTAACCAACTACCGAATAAAATATACATTTCCGGTAACCCCAAACCAAATTTTTTTTAATTTGTTCGACTTCTCATTACCATGTATTTTCAGTTTCATTTTTTTTTTTTTTGCCTAGAAGGATTATACTTATACTCATTACAACAACACAAGTATTGCAATATTAGTAGGCTCTAGTCATGAATTCATTACAGACGAGATTTGTTAAGTTTTTTTTTATAAATATGATTTTTTCTTATTTTTAATTTGTATTGAGTTTTATTAATAATTTGACGTATAAATATATTTATTATCTTTAGTTTTTTAGTAGTCATTAAGCATTAATTAAATGGATTTCTGACGTTGGGAAGAAGACTGGATTTGTCATTGTTATAAAGGCATCAGATGCGAGAGGTAATAGCAGAAAACCAAGACTAACACTTGCTTGTAAAAGAAGTGATTACTATAGAGACAATAGGAAAATCAAGGAGGAACGATTGAGGTTGACAGGTTCTAAAAAGTTTGAATGTCTATTAAGGGAGGAAAATTACCTACAAACTACCAAGACGAATTTGTGATAACATGTTTGATTGATGAATGTAAACAATGACAGATTTTATGGATACTCTATGAATATTCGTACACTTGATGTTTTATAAATAATTTTATGGATACTTTTTATGTATGATTTTATGGATGCGTATTTGATTTATGAATTTTTTTATGACGCTTTAAGGAAAAAGTAAATATTTCAATGTAGAGCGACGGGGCCTAGACAACTCTATTGTAGTTTGACAACATGACATTAGAGTAATCCCATTTGTATAACAATGTATCACTCAACATGCACTTCACAAGTGGCCCAAATTAATTTCTTGTTATCATTTAATTGGACGGCAACATAATGCTGAAAAAAAAATATTGTCCGGTAACATGGCACTGGAGTAATTCAAATTAATAAGCGTTATATTACCGAATAGACCCACCACAAATTAAAAAATCATTGTTTGAAAGAAAGTGTCTCTATAAATGTATAGCAATAAAATGCTGAAGAGATCTATTTCTTTCGACACCATAACACCGGAATAATGTAAATTGTTTAGCACCGTATTACCAAAATTAGTGGTGTAAAAGATGAAATAGTTAATTTAAGGTTAGTTTTGGTAATATATTAGGTGTAATGATAAGTATATTTTTTTTAGTGGTGTAATGCAATGTTTGAAAAATCGGACCGGTGAGCGAACCGAAAAAGGAATCGGGTGGACAAGTCACCAGTTCAACCGGAATCGAACTGTGACATAATAAATATATTAAAATTATATTTAAATAAAATTATAAGTAATAAACTTATAAATTACAAATATTAAAAATATTAAATTATCTTAAATATTTCTCCTAATATTTTTTTTACTGAAAAATATAATAATATATTTTAAAATATTATTAATTTTAATTTTGGAAGAGGAAATTAAATATTCAATATTTTCTCCATATGATTTTAATTCAAATAATTTGATTGAAAAAAGAGCAAAATTTTTTGAGGGATATCAAAATTTCAATATTCCCTCCAATACATTTGATTGAATCCAACATGAATTTCTTAAGTTTTTAAAAAAAAATATTTTTCTTATAAATAGGTAAAGACTTTCACAATAATTTCAAGCCCTTAATGAGATTACTCACAATAGGAGATCTTTGAAAGAGAGGATGTAAAGAGGCTAAACAGTGGTGTAAGTAGAATCACCCTTAAATAATTGGAGTCACACATTTAACTCTCATAAAATGTAAAGAAAAAAACAAAAATATCCTTGTGGAGTGCATTACTCCCATATTTTTGTGTGTGATGAAGTTTTTTTTTTTTTTTTTAATTTGTTATTTGAAACCAGCATAATAGTAACTATAAATATATAATATATAATACGAAATATTAGGTTATAAAAGATATCTTCTTCTTTTCCTAGGATACTTTTATATTAAAAAAAAAAAACTCTAGTGCGATGCAAGTTGTTGATGGCTACAAATACTAGGTTCTTTATTAATGGGTTGATAGTCACCTTGATGCATTGGACACCTAGGTATCCAGTGTTTCTAAGTGCAAATTGATTTTCTCAATGGAGTTTTCATATTGTTTATAATAAAAGCAAATGGAATATGCTTTTAATTTTTTGAATAAACAACATCTCAAGTCCAATTAGATCTGCACTACTTTTCAAAGCAAACACCCTAGGTTATTGGTGTGAATTTAAGTTAAATTGTATGACATTATATAATAAAAATACTATGTATTATCTTATTTATTTTATTTTATCTTTTTGTTCAATTTCAATGGATTTTTGCTAATTTTCAATTTAAAGGCCAATATTCATGCACAAACGTTATGTGCATGAATTTGTTTTTTTAAAAAAATAATAATATCATGCGCTAAAATGTAGATGTCACACTTTATCTCTCGTAATGTATATATATATACTTGGGTAAAAGATGTTTGTTGCGCTAATATTTTTATCAATGCTGCAAGGACCAAGAACTCAAACACAAAAATATTCAAAAAAGTTAATTATATGATTTAGATTTAATTTTTGTATATTAAGATTCACACTTAGAAAAAAACATTTTCTTAATATTTTTCTATTTTTGAATTCTTAATCCCTAATAAGTTTTTTTTTTTTTTTTTTTTTGTTCTCTTCAATTCATAAAGAATTAATTACAAATATAAGAATAATTATATTAAACTAGCAGCAGCAAGTTTTTTAATAATGGGTTAATACTCAGAAGTCATGCCTTAATGCATTGGACACGTAAGCACCCAATATTTCAAGTCTAACTATATTACTCTGTACTAGTGTAATAAATTTTTTGAATATTTATTTTAATTTTTTACTTATTAAATTTTTTAGATTATTTAAATTATTTAAATATTTATGATTTAAATTTTTTGAATATTTATTTTGAAAAGAAATTATTTCCTTTGTAGCATTTTCAATTAAAAAATTGATTAATGTTATTTTCTATTAATAATAAATTTTTTTAATTAAATTTTAAAAAAAGTTTGGTTATAAGTGTTAATCAGAATTTTCAATAGTGTGAAAATAGTGTGTTTTGTTATGAGTTATAACAATTTGAATTAAGTTTTGAAAATTCTTTCCAAAACTCATAACTAAACAAATTTTATTACTTCACATGTCAAATCAGATTTTCAAAACTCAATCTCATACTCAATTTAAAACTCAATTCAGCACTCTATTCAAAAATTATAACAAAACAATTTTTTTACACTCAAATCATAATTCTACAATTCACAAACTCAAAATACAACTCATACTCTTAAATTATATTTACAAAACTCTACCAAACGCAACTTGAAATTGTACCAAAAAAATAATATGCTTCTGTTCTAAATAGCTAGTTCTTGGAGGTGCTCGTTGTAATTAAGTTCTGTTTAATTAATGTTGGATATGATCTTACTCCAGGTGGCATTATTTGTTTAGAGCTGGGCAAGATCCTACTCCATGTGGCTTCTTTTCTAACTGATCTCTGTAATATTTTAAGAAAATATTATGTAAATTAATGAATTTTATAAATTTATTATTACTAACTATTATGTATCATGTAATAACATAACTTTAATAACTAAAAGCAATCATATACGCAGGATGGAGCAAGAATTTTACGATAGGGGCCAAACATTATATATATATATAACTCCATTATATATATATATATATATACAATTCCGTTACGTAGCTCGAAATATCAAAAGTTCAAATGGCTCAAAATTCCAAAACGACGTCGTTTTAGGGCTTTTTTTTTATTCTCTTACCGGTAAGATAATATTTTCCGTACCATTCGGACCATTCGAGCTCTACGCATTCGAGTTACGGATCATTTTCGATATATATATATATATATTATATTCTAATTTGCAAGTTGCAATAGATCAAAATATATCAATAGTCAATAAAAATAAAGATACTTAAAGGATTTTTTAATTGCCATATACTTTTATCACTTATTCTATATTTATTTAGTCAAAGTAAATAATATTTTATTAAATTTAGTATAAAAAGTGTCGCGACCCACACCGGCCCCTATAGGTTTAGTATCGTAAGTGACCAGTAATCCGTAGATTACCGAAAGTCTCTTAAACAGAAATCAAATTATTAGGGGCTAGCGAAAGCAAATAACAAATATACAATGTCCATTGAGCTATGCAGACATATATATAACAGAAAACTTTAAACTTTATATACATTTATCATACATTATACTTACGTCATCACATTTATATAGATAAGACAAAAATGGAACTTACCCTATTTATAAAATAAACAAAAACTTATTTAGCCAAAACAACAAAACAAAAACTTAAACTTTAATCACATAGTTATGACTACTTGACATATCTGGAACCTCTACGGAGAGGCACATAGGTTGGCTAGACATGGTCCAGGCAAAAGCTCTAGTCATAGTCACGCGTCTGATCACCTACGTATATAAATAATACAGTGAGATGGAGCTTAGGAAATAACAACAAAGTAAAGATTTTTATGTATGATGTCCATAACAAATTTATAAATCAGAATTCAGATTATAAACAGATTCATATACATATTCAAATTTGTAAGCAGTCATACATGGTACATCTCTTAGCTCTAACAGATCAGATTGGTCATAAAGTCTCATATTCACATGAGATGGTCATAACGACCCACGTGCAGAGTAGGTGGTCATAAAGACTCACATTCACATGAGATGGTCATAAAGACCCACTTGCAGATGACATAGTTGATTATGTATAATCAGTTCCATGAATGAAATCCACTTGAAACCCTTTTGAAGCCCTGATATTAGGTAACAGATAACATATTACATGATGCTAAGAATGTCACGATACATTTCTGAAATAGGACACAATCATTCATCTATACAGAAAATATCATTTTAGAAAATAGAGCTTATCATATCATTTCATTCAAAAAATACTTATAGTCAAACATAACTTTACAGAGTTGTTATTCACAGATAGCTCCAAAAACAGATAAGACATATTAGACAGGTGATAACGCGTAACCCACACAAGCACATGACATATATATATTGACACAAAATATCACTTCTTTGATCAAACTTAACTTCTCTTGTCTTTTTTTTGTCTAAATAATCCGAAATTTTACTACACTTATTCTTATTTATTCAAATGAATCGAGTTCTCATTTCACATATTCTTTCATTATTAAATCATTTTTTTCTAAATAGACCAATTTCTTACTTGGTTTCTTCATCAATTACTATTAAATCAATAATTTATTCTTTGACCAACTAATTTATATTGATTGTTAGCTTATTAATCTTCATTGAGTCATAATTCTTGCTTAGAAATGTTTGGGAGGAGATGAGATGAAAATATGAACAAAGTGTAATTTTTCAAAACATGCTGAAAACAACCTGACCGCTCAAGCCACTACTTGGTCGCTCGAGCGGACTGTATTGTCTGTAAAAATATTTGATGGGTCAAAAGTGCGCTCGAGCTAACACTTGGTCGCTTGAGCGACTAACAAACATAAGGTGGGTTCGCTCGAGCCACCAATTAGTCGCTCGAGCGGTTTGTATATTTTTGGATTTCGAAAATCAATGAAAATTGTTTCCAAACACATTTTCAAAACTTATATTCATGCATGAATCAATTTGAACATGTAATTTTATTAATAAGGATAAACCCATGACTAATTTTCCCATTTTGAATACAAAAACCTCTTTGATTTGTCAAGGTTAAAACCATAATTTCATGAATATAATGATTTCAAAATTTGTCTTCTTTTGCTTTATAAAACATAAAATTAAAGTTATAAAGCTCTTAGGAAAATATTTGTATGTATGAAATTTAATTCAAAAACAAACCAATTTTTGATTCTCAAATTCTAAATTTGTCCAAATTTAGATTTAATTCATTTTATTCATATCAAACCTGTGCGTACCGGATTTCGCACTAGATGAAAGTGGATCGAGGCTCCGCACTCGGTTAGACTATCCAGGGATTGAGGTTCCTGTCACAAGAAGCACCATTAGAGCTGCCCGGCCGGGGTTGGCCGGATAACCCCTCCGGTGTGGGAATTAGCGATCGCAGAAGGAGTGTATAGAGGGTTGAATTTGTATGTAAGTGTGGTTTTGCTTGGAATCGTTCAGTTACCTTCAATGTGAACTTCATGTTGTATATATAGTGTTCCTTGCTTGCTTCTCAAGGTGGGTTCATGGAACTTGGATGCTGCCAGGTGTCATTTTGGCATTGCTCATGGTGGGGGACCACCTGGTAGTTGCCAATAAATGCATATACTCATTGTAGTCATGCTGATAACAAACCACATTCCTTTGGTTCAACAACTTCCGTGATTCTAGTTGTAGGGGACCAGCTGAGGTGGCAACTTGCACATGCACACATTCACAGCTTCCACGTTTCCTTGCGAGGTTTCCTCAGCTCGGTACCGATGTTCCTTAGCTCGGCATCATTATGCCTTGTCTCGGCCTTTTATAGGATCATTCATGGAGATGGGCTGATCCATCCGGATATCTTTGTATTGGCTCGGCCTATTTTCTGTTCGGCTCATAGGTTCAGTCTCGCAGCTCGGCCCAGCCCAGCACCACGGCTGGACTAGCCTTTCCACTGCGGGTTGGGCCCAAGTGCTTGAGGACTTGGGTGGACTGTTGATCGTGAAGTTGGGCTCAATTGGTTTGCCCATATACTCATCCAACTCACTTGGATTTGGACTTCAGCGGATTAGGCCGGCCCAAGGCTTGGACCCGACCCATTTTATATTTAACCCCTTCATTTGCCCCTTAGCTCGCGCTAAGGTTCCCCTTGGGGGGAGCTATTGTTCTACTTCCCAAGCGTCGCGTCGTTTCGATTTTCCCTAGTTCGGCCTTGGTGACAGTTCAATCCTGACACACAATTCCTGCATGCGTCCTTTCATAGTGACACGTGGCGATATGAGATTGGTGTGCAGAGATAGTGCGTCGATTCCATACTGAAGGTCATGCTCCGTGTACCTACGCGCCGGCTAGTGCAATTAATGCTCTGGCTGTCAATACAAATCCCTTCATCTACTTTTTCGTTCCTCTAGAGAGTTTCAAAGAGAGAGAAAGATCTCTTCCCGTTCCTCTGAACCAGTCTCGTTGGTGCCCTGCTCAGATTTTTTTTTGTCGCTGATCTTGCTCTGCTACCACTGTTCTAACCTCTGTAAGTCCTCTTGTGACTCTTCTTCTCTTGCCTCTTTTTGTCTTAATCATCTCGTTTGGCCCACTCGCTGTCTGTGTTTCATACTCTGTTATCTGAGTCCCACCTCTGTCCCGTTAGGTTTGTTAAATAGGGAAGTTTCGTTCACTGGTTGATACCCCCGAGGCCATGGCTATGTTCTGCCTGGACTATAATATTCCCAACGACGTTATCCTTTCGTTGGCGAAAGTAGATGCCAAGCGTATGGGCACGAGGAATACCGTTGCTTTTCCCATCGCGGCCATAGTCGAGGGAGGGGTTCAGTTCCCTCTTGACCCGCTGGTACATCGATTTCTGCATCAAGTCCAGTTAACCCCAATGCAAGTATCTATGAACCTTTTCCGTGTCGTTTGCGGTGTCTCTGCCCTTAATAGACGATTGGGTTTGAACCTTGACATATGGGATATCTTAGGTTGTTATACTCTTTCTCATAACAAAGACCACAGTACATATTACTTGCGTGTTCGCTCATTTGATTGCCATTTGGTTACTGGGTTGCCTGATTCGGATAAACACAACGATGATTTCTTACAAGTTGGTGGAAACTGGGAGTTTCCCGCCGGAACTTTGTTTCAGTTTGAGAGGATGCCCCAGAAAGACGGCTATCCAGGTTCGGGCCTTTCCTTCTAATGCCTTTATATTTCTTGTTTTATTTTGGATGTTGCTCTAATGGATCACTTCTTTTTTGCAGAGGCCTCTCGTTTCCAACGAAGACCGAACCGAGAGAATGCTGAAGCCATAAAAGCGGCCCTGAGGTATAAAAAGAGATCTGCACCTAAGTTATCGGAATACCAGTCTACTTACCGTTCTGCTATTCCAAAGAAGGCGAGGCTCGCTGCTGCCCTTCTGGACTCTGATACCAAGACCGACACGTCTCTCAGTCCTTTGGTCACGAACCGTTGTAGGAGTCAAGGTGCACTTTCTGAAAGAGCGCCCTCCTCTGCCCCCGGTTTCGCAGGGAACGGGTCTGTGGTGAAGAGAAGGGTGTTGGTGGATTTAGAGGCCAAGGCCTTCGGAGCCTCCGATGCTTTGCAAACCCCTCTAGAAAAGACCGAGGTGAAGAGTCTCATGGAGGTGAAGATGGAGGTTGGAGCTTCTGGGACCCCTGCGACTACTGCCGAGCCCTCAGCTTCAGTAGTTGCTCGAGCAAAAAAGAGAAGGAGGGAAGCTGGCAAAGCAGTGGTGTGGGAAGCTTCTAAGGATCCTGCCGAGGATGATGCTTTTGAGAAATGGGAGCCGCCAATATCGCATGAGGGCAAGCCCATTTCCATTTCTGATTCAGTTGTTGTTTCACAAGATTTTGCCTTTGATTTGACTAAGTTTTTGTTGATGCCGGTTGATATAGCCGACCATAATGGACCCCGTGATATTCCTATCCTGAAGGGGACCCTTCAGATGATGACCGCTGTAAGTGTTTCCTGTTTTACTTGTCTTTACTGTTGCGTTGTTGTCTCCCTTTCTCTTAATTCTTCGTTGTCCTTTGCAGTATATCCAGAGAATGCATCTGTCCGTTACTCGTGCTGAAGAGCTAGAAAGGGCCGTCCTGGAGGCCGCAATGAACGCGGAGAGACTGACGGTAAACTTGGAGTCAGAGAAGGAGGGACGCCGAACCGCTGAGAGGGAAGCATTTCGTTTGAACAAGATTGTCGCTTCGGCTGAAAAATCGAAGGAGGCTGCTATTGGGACGCATGCTCAACTTGAGGGGAAGGTGGCCGAATTGGAGGCTGTTATTGCCGTGATGGCTGCCGAGCGTTCTGCACTGGAAGCCAAACACTGGCAACAGGGTTGGGATGAAGCCGGGGCTGCCTATAAGGAAGAGGTGTTAGTGCTGCGAGATAAGCTCTTCGTGAAGGGTTGGACGAGTGCCTTGACTGCTGCACTGGTTCATGAAGGCTCTTCCCTGTTTCAGGATATCCCCGTTCCTTCGAGATCCTTGGGTTCGAAGACTGTTTCCACCCCTGTTGTTCTTCCAACCGAAGTTTCTCCAGAAGATGATTCTGCAAGCAAGACCTAGGACAGGAATGTTGCCGCTGAAACGGTGGATGTTGAAGGGATTGAAACCCCAGAGACTGAAGCCACGGGAGATGTGGTTAAGGAGGCTTCTACTTCTCAAGAAGTTGGAGCTTCCTCTACTTTTCCTCCCGCAGACGGCCTGGACAAAATTGCTGATGCTGCTCCTGAGTTGCCCACTGTTGATGAAAATTGATGTTGAAAGGATTTGAACTTTTTTTGCTTTGATGTACTGTGGCTCGGTCTCCATGACGAGCTTTCTTTCTGCACTTGTCAAGACAATTTTTCTTTTCTCTTTTCTTTTCTTTGCTGCTGGTTATGAGGCCATCTGTGCCTTTTGTTGGATGATAGAATTTTCTTTTTGAACTTGCAATCTGATGCTGTTTGGCTTTTATGTTTGAATGTTTTCTGTACTGCCTGCCCCCGGCCGAGCACTGTTGGGACCTCGGGGCCGAATAGATGCTCGGTCTGGTTCTGTATTGCTTGCCCCCGGCCGAGCGTTGTTGGGACCTCGGGGCCGAACTGATGCTCGGTGTGGCACTGCACTGTTTGCCCCCGGCCGAGCACTGTTGGGACCTCGGGGCCGAACTGGTGCTCGGTGTAGCTAACTGATATGTGGTATGGCTGTGCTTGAGTTCGTAAGTGGGTCTTACTTAGGTCCAGGTTGGTTTTGAAAGAAAACAATTGTTTGCCCCCACCTGGAGCTAAGTAAGATCGGCGCTGAAGATTGTGCCCTTGTGTGAAACTGCTTAAGTCTGCTTTAACTTAGATAGCATAGGTGTATTTGAATGCGATGAAGGCATGAAAAGGTGTCTTACTTAGGTCCAGCTTGGTTAAAAAAAAAACAATTGTTTGCCCCCAGCTGGAATTGAGTAAGACTAATGCTGGGAGCTTACTCTTGGTAGTACCTGGTCATGCTTGTTCCAACTCTGTTTGTTTGAGTCAGTACTGAAGTGTTGACGTGTTGATACTTAAGAGGTTCTGTAGATGCAAAGATGTTTACTTAAGATATGTTAGTGTGGTTTCCACTAAGCAATTCCACTTGGCTAAAGTCCAATTCAGTTGCCAAACATTATTCCACCAAGCAATACCACTTAGCATGTTTGAGTGCTAACCAAATTTATATTCCGTCCAGTCGTTCTGAAACTGAGTCCATTTGGGCAAAGACCAAAGTTAATTCCGTTTGATAAACATCAAAGCTAATTCCGTTTGGTGAGGACCAAAGCTAATTCCGTTTGATAAACATCAAAGCTGATTCCGTTTGGTAGGGACCAAAGCTAATTCCGTTTGGTAAGAACCAAAGCTAATTCCGTTTGATAAACATCAAAGTTAATTTCGTTTGGAATGAACCAAAGCTAATTCCGTTTGATAAACATCAAAGCTAATTCCGTTTGGTATGAACCAAAGTTAATTTCGTTTGATAAACATCAAAGCTAATTACAAGAATTTGATAAATTTGAGAAAAGTGGGGAAGTATTTGCATTGGTCAACAGATAAATGCCTTTACATTCTGATAGAGAAGTTGGGGGATAATTCTACTGATAGTATTTCTTGAGATTTGCTACGTTCCAGGGCCGAGGTATAGCTTTGCCATTCAGATCCTATAGGTAGTAAGCTCTATTTCCAACAACGACTGTGACTTTGTAGGGACCTTCCCAGTTAGGCCCAAGTTTGCCATTGCCAGGCACCCGTTTGTGATCCATAACCTTCCTCAAAACCAGTTCTCCAGGCGCAAATTGCCTTGGGAAAACTTTTTGATTGAAACCTCTGATGAGCTGCTGCTGAAACGCTTCAAGTCTGATCAGCGCTGCTTCTCTTCGGCCCTCTGCCATATCCAGTGCTTGTGCAATAGCTTCCTCGTTACTGGAGCTTTCAAATAATTCAGACCGAAGGGTTGGGAGACTTGCTTCAAGTGGGATGATGGCCTCCATTCCATAAGTTAGGGAGTAAGGTGTTTCCCCCGTTGAACGCCGTGCTGTGGTTTGGTAGGCCCATAATACGTGAGGTAACTCTTCAACCCATTTGCCTTTTGCATGTTCAAGCCGCTTCTTTACTCCGTTGATAATGGTTTTGTTTGACGCTTCTGCCTGTCCATTACTCTGCGGATACCCTGGAGAAGAGTTCTTATACTCAATTCTGAGGTCGGCACAAAACTTTCTGAAGACCTTACCATCGAACTGTGTTCCATTATCCGCAATCAGTACCCGCGGAATGCCGAAACGCACAACCACATTCCTCAACACAAACCGCTTCGTGTCCGCCTCTTTGATGCTTGCCAGCGCCTCAATTTCAACCCACTTAGTGAAATAGTCGGTTGCAGCAATGAAGAATCGCCTATTCCCAGTGTCTTGCACCAATGGTCCGACAATATCCAGACCCCATTGCGCAAAGGGCCATGGGCTGGTGAGTAGAGTGAGAGTTTTGGCTGGCTGATGAATGAGTGGAGCAAACCTCTGACATTTGTCACACTTCTGTACGTACTGCTGTGCATCTTGTTGCATCCGTGGCCACCAGTACCCGTGAGTGACCTTCCGCCGACGTGGCATCCACAAATCCCATCGTGAATTTCGTAGAGAACATTCTCGACGAGATTTGGATGTACACAAAGGAGGTAGGGGCCAAGATAGGAGCGTCTGTAAAGCTTCCCAGATGGTGAGATCCAGAACTGAGCTGACTTATGTTGACCTTGTTGGCTTCCCTTTTGTCTTCGGGGAGTGTACCAGATTTCAGAAAAGCAAATATCGGATCCATCCAGCTCGACTCTAAGTTGTTGCAGAGGACTGGAGATGCAATACTTGGTTCTGGTACAAACTCAACCCAAACTTTTCTGGCATCCTTCGTATCCACTGATGAGCCAAGGCATGCCAGAGCATCAGCATGATTGTTTTTGTCCCGACTGATTCGTTCCACTCGTATGGATTGAAATTTTCTGAGTAGGTCCTTGGCCTTGCTTGCGTACATAGCCATTCTTTCATCTCGTGTTTCATAGACCCCAGAAAGCTGGTTTACCACTAGTTGTGAATCGCTGAAAACAAGAAGTTGTTCTGCACTGAAGTGTTCGGCGCTACGTAAGCCAGCCAATAACGCTTCGTACTCGGCCTCATTGTTTGAAGCCTTCCAATCGAGCCTGAGAGCCTGTTCCCAGATAAATCCTTCTGGTGAAATAAGTATTATTCCTGCCCTCGAGCCTCGGTTATTGGACGATCCATCAACATAGAGCTGTCAGATGTTTCCAATAAAGAGTTTCCAAGCTTCCGAAGCGCAGGGTTTTCCTTGTTCGGTAGTGCATGGCACCTGTGCCGAACTCGGATCCCCCGGTTCGGTACTCTAGGTGGAAGCAAATTCTGCGACAAAATCCGCTAAGACCTGGGCCTTGATCGCTGTCTTGGGTTGATACCACATGTCAAACTCACCAAGTTCTACCGCCCATTTTGCTGTTCGGCCAGAGAAATCGGCTCGACTGAACACAGATCTGAGAGGGAATTCAGTGAGGACGTTAATGGTACGCCCCTGGAAGTAATGCTGCAGCTTTTTTGAGGCGATAAGCAACGCGTATGCTAACTTTTCCAACGGTAGATACCGTGTCTCGGCATCTAGTAAAGTCTTGCTGACATAATAGACAGGCCTCTGTTCCTTGTCAACTTTTCGAATTAGTACTGCGCTCACGGCATGATCTGAGACTGCTAGATAGAGGTACAGCTCCTCTCCTTGTTCTGGAGTGGACAGTAGAGGAGGTGTACTGAGGTATCTTTTGAGGCTTTGCAGTGTTTCGGTACATTCGTTATTCCATTCAAATGCTGCCTTTTTCCTTAAAAGCTGGAAAAAGGGCTTCATCCGATCTGAGGATTTGCTAATAAACTGATTCAGTGCAGCCGCCATTCCGGCCAGCTTCTGCAGCTCTTTAGCCTTTGTTGGTACTTCAAGATCTCATATCGCTCTGATCTGATCCGGATTCGTTTCAATTCCTCTGTGAGTGACCATGTAACCCAAGAACTTCCCTGTTCCTACCCCGAAAGCGCATTTCGAGGCATTGAAGCGAAGCTAGTGGTTTTTCAGGATGCCAAAAACTTCTCTCAAGTCCGTGAGATGGTTTGCAGCGAGCTTGCTTTTTACTACCATATCGTCTATATATGCTTCCATGGTTTTTCCCAGTTGGTCCTTGAACATCCTTGTAATCATTCGCTGGTAGGTTGCCCTGGCGTTCTTGAGGCCGAATGGCATTACTTTGTAGCAGTAAGTTCCCCTTGGAGTGATAAACGCTGTCTTTTCTTGATCCGGACCGAACAGTGGTATCTGATGATAGCCGCTATAAGCGTCCAGAAAGCTCATGCGCTCATGCCCTGCTGTTGAGCTTACTAGTTGATCGATGCGAGGCAGCAGAAAGCTATCTTTAGGCCAGGCTTTGTTCAAGCAAGTGAAATCAACGCAAACTCTCCATTTCCGTTCTTTTTCTTGACTACAACTGTGTTAGACAGCCATTGCGGGTACTGAACTTCCCTGATTGCTCCTGAAGCTAGGAGTTTTTCGACTTCGGCAATTACTGCTTCGGTGTGCTCAACTGACGATCTCTGACTTTTCTGCACAATGGGCCGAGCTGAAGGGTTGATGTTGAGCTTGTGGCAAGTAAATTCTGGGTCTAACCCTAGAGTATCATATGCCGACCACGCGAATACCTCCATATTCTCCCTCAGCAGTTCCAGCAGCTAAAGTTTCTCATCAGCGCCTAGCGAGGTACCGATAAGGAAGTACTTTTCTGGGTCATCCCCTTTTACCAAGACTTTCTCCAAATCCTCTATCAACTTTTCCCATGGGGTTCCCCCTACATCTTCCAAGACTAGCTGTTCGGCCACTTCTACCGTCTGTACCCGATGGCAGAGCTGCTTTACCTTTAATGCTGCCATGAAGCAATGTTTGGACGCAACTTGATCCCCTGAAATCTGCTCTACTCCGTGTTCCGTTAGGAAACGGATGAGCTGGTGGTAGGTTGAAGGGACTGCCTCCATTTGATGAATCGACGGACGGCCAAGTATGGCGTTGTAAGGGGATGGTGTATTAATTACCAAGAACTCTATTTGGAGGGTTTTTGTTCCCGCTGCGACTGGCAACACTATCTTACCAAGCGGCCATTCTGGCTGTGAATTGAAACCGACCAACGGGGCTGCCGCTGGGGTGAGGTGCTGCTCGGAGAGACCAAGCTTTCTGAATAAATCATAATACAATATATCTGCTGCACTACCTTGATCTACCAAGACTCGTTTTACATCAAATCGTTTCCCAATTCCCACAGTTATAATTAATGCATCAGTATGTGGGTGATGTATGCCTTCTAAATCTTTGCTAGTAAATGAAACAGTACACAAGGGGGATTTAGGTACTGTACATACCTTTTTCGATGCAGGCTCCACTGACATGACCCGCTGAATTTGCGCAGCCTTAGCGATCTCTTCTTTCAGTGCCTCCTCAACTCCTGAGTCGTTGTCCCGTGGATCACATTTATTATCAGCCGAGGTGGATGCTCAATGTTTGGTTTGGCGGTGGTTTTCCCAGTTCGGTCACTTTCTTATCCTGATCAATGTAATCCCTTAGGTGTCCAGCTGCCACCAGGTCTTCCAAGTGTTGCTTCAGTGCCCTGCAGTTCTGAGTCATGTGCCCCCTGTCTTGATGGTAGGTGCATCTGAGCTTCTGATTGCGCCGAGCTGGATCTCCCAACATTTTCGGCGGCCAAACGAAGTAGGGCTCTCTCTTGATCTTTTCCAGGATTCGATAGATTGGCTCTTTGAATACAGTTACAACGGCTTCGTGGGATTTGGACTTATCCACTTCATTCACTGCAATCCCTCGGTGTTCTCCTCGGTCTGATCTCTTCTTGTGCCGAGCTGTTTGTTCTACTGACGCTACCTCGATAGGGATTTGATCGTCTTCGAGGCGTGAGTACTGTTCAATCCTGGCACGCAAATCTTTCAAAGCTGTGGCGGGGGGCTTGGTAAGTGATTGTCTCAGCTTACTTTCTAGGCGCAGACCATGTTTGAAGGACATAACGGCCATCTGCTCGCTACACACATGTTCCTCCAGGTCATTGATTCTTCCCACTACCTCCTAGCATAATTGCGCAGTGTTTCCTCCTGTTCCTTTCGGAGGCCGAACAGTGTATCCGGCTCCTTCGGGATCTTAGTGTTGGAGACGAACCTGGCTAGGAACTCTTCGGAGAGCTGCTTCCAGCCATGGATCGATCCAGCGAGGAGACGATCGAACCATCGAAGTCCAGTTTCTCCCAAGCTGGATGGGAAGACTTTACACATCAGTGCCTCGTCTCGGTTCCATAGGGACATCATCTGTCTATAGTGGCTAATATGTGTTAGCGGGTCCGACTTCCCGTCGTATGAAGTGAACTTTGGTGGGGTGAATTTCTTTGGAGGTCTCATGGTCTCGATCTCCAGGGAGAATGGCGAAGAGACGAGCCTGTCCAGCGCTCGGTGTTCCCTCTGGTGAACAGTACGGTCCAGATGATCCCGATGTTGTTCATTCTGCCTATTGCCAATCAACCAAGTGCGAAGGTCCTGAGGAGGGTATTCGGTCTGTTGACTAACGGTCTTCTGCCTCTTGGCCCTTTTCCGGCGTGACCCACGGGTGTGACTGCTTGCCGCCTCACTCTGTACTGGGATAGGCTGGCTTTGTTGTCCAGAATCATTCCTGGGGAACTTCTTCACCGGTGGCTCTCTGGATGAGCTCCTCCGTCGCAAACGAGAGGGCTCCGCTTCCGTCTTCTTTTCTGTTGGATCGCCCAGCACCCTCTTAAGTTGGGCTTTCAATTCCTGTATCTCCATTCCCATGGAGTCTATGATGCAATCTCTATAATCCTTTTCCAGAAGAAAGTGATGAGAAGAACCTCCAGCGAAGGGTAATCGATGCTCGACGGATTCAGGGGTTCGATTATTGTTTCCAATTTGTTCCTCTGGGACTGTTGGGAGTGCCAAAACTTTGTCCTTTGTTTTCTCCGTCTATGGAGTATGTGTTGACGGCGGAATGTCCTCAATCCCTATCGCTGGAACTGAGTGCAGAGCTCAGAGATGAAGTGATCCACGTTCACCGCACCAATTGTGCGTACCGGATTTCGCATTAGATGAAAGTGGATCGGGGCTCTGCACTCGGTTGGACTATCCAGGGACTGAGGTTCCTGCCACAAGAAGCACCATTAGAGCTGCCCGACCGGGGTTGGCCGGATAACCCCTCCGGTGTGGGAATTAGCGATCGCAGAATGTGTGTATAAATGGTTGAATTTGTATGTAAGTGTGGTTTTGCTTGGAATCGTTCAGTTACCTTCAATGTGAAGTTCATGTTGTATAGATAGTGTTCCTTACTTGCTTCTCAAGGTGGGTTCATGGAACTTGGATGCTGCCAGGTGTCATTTTGGCATTGCTCATGGTGGGGGACCACCTGGTAGTTGCCAATAAATGCATATACTCATTGTAGTCATGCTGATAACAAACCACATTCCTTTGGTTCAACAACTTCCGTGATTCTAGGTGTAGGGGACTAGCTGAGGTGGCAACTTGCACATGCACACATTCACAGCTTCCACGTTTCCTTGCAAGGTTTCCTCAGCTCGGTACCGATGTTCCTCAGCTCGGCATCATTATGCCTTGTCTCGGCCTTTTATAGGATCATTCATGGAGATGGGCTGATCCATCCGGATATCTTTGTATTGGCTCGGCCTATTTTCTGTTCGGCTCATAGGTTCAGTCTCGCAGCTCGGCCCAGCCTAGCACCACGGCTGGACTAGCCTTTCCACTGCGGGTTGGGCCCAAGTGCTTGAGGACTTGGGTGGACTGTTGATCGTGAAGTTGGGCTCAATTGGTTTGTCCATATACTCATCCAACTCACTTGGATTTGGACTTCAGCGGATTGGGCCGGCCCAAGGCTTGGACCCGACCCATTTCACATTTAGCCCCTTCAAAACCCAATTTTAAACCCACAAATTCTAAAACATGAATTAAACTTTCAAAACCCAATTTCATGCCTCAAAACTCATGCAAAACTTCATCAAAATATGAGTCATGATTAATCTTTAACTCAATTAAATCAAAACTTCTTTTAAATTTAAAGATCAAACTCTCAAATTTCATGGACTCATAATTTTCAAAACTTTTCTTCAAAGTCATTTATATACTCCACTGCATGGATCAAATCTTCAAACAATTCTTGTTGCATGTAATTTGTAGAGCTCAATTCAATAATAATTCTCAAAATTGAATCCAAACTTAACAAATTTAAAGAATCATAACTCATATTCTTCAACCTAGCTATTTAACATCCGAAATCCAATTCCTATCACTTTATATAATTAATCTTCAAATTACATCATCCTTTCATTATTTATTTCCAATTACACGAAATTGAACCCAATTATTTCTTAATTTCAGCTTTAACTAAATTATTTATAAAATTTCAATTTCTTACCTTAAATCTTCAATGGTTGAATTTATTGAGTCTTTCATTTTTCCTAGCTTTTCCTTAGCTCTACTTCTCCATTTACAACAAATAAGTTGCTGACTCTGTCTCTTTCTCTCGGCTGTTTCAGTGAACTTCCAGCACAAGGTTTGATTACAATAACTTCCTTTTCATACGTACAAAAGCTAGAACTAAGGCTCTCCAACTTTTTAAAATTCTCTTATGCGTACACTAAAATTTTAATAAATTTTGAGTAGGAGAACTAATTACATATTAATTTAATTGATCACTTTTTAAGCCTAAGTACTTACGATTATCACTCAATTCTTCTAATTAATCTCAAATTAAATCTTTAATTTAATTATTTTTAATTTAATTAATCTGAATCAAATTTTTAATTAAGCTCCCAAAAAGCTCCAAATATCAAATAAAATTATTATCAAAATGCCCACCATCGACTCTTTTGACGGTATGACGGACCCAGTCAACCATCTGGAGACCTACAGAACCCTCATGATCCTCCATGCATTCCCTGACGAGATCATTGTCGAGCTTTCCACGTGACACTGAAGGGGTCAGCTCGGCTGTGGTTCAGCCAGTTACCAACAGACTCTGTCTCCACTTTCCAGCATCTCAGTGACTCTTTCCTCAGTCATTTTATTGGAGCCCGAAATTGAACCGATTCAACTCATTAATTTCACCTTCTTAAGTCATTTAGGCTTTCAATTTCTAATTCCAAAATAAATCCTTAATCAAATCATATACGAATCAAATTTCATAATTCTCATAAATCCTAAATTAATTCAAAATAATGGATAATTAAAACCCAAATCTCCTTAATTAATTGTGACGTGGGTAGACCCATAAAGGCCATAACCCACTATGAACAACCCAAGCCTACCACTTAGGGCCCAATACATAACCCAACTGATAAGGCCTGGCACCATCTAGAAGTCAACATGGCATGAAGGACCAATGATATTCAGACACGTGGTAGGTAAAGGGCAAGCCACATCAGCCGACAAAGATCTGCAAAGTTATTGCCACTGCACATCGCCATTAATGCAGCCCCTCACTACTTATTACGACAACACCTCTCCGTCAGGACGGCACGCCCTCACCCTGAACAAGGTAAGCTACAGCATAGACTTTTTGGCCAAGGTGACAGGTCGGAAGGGACAACGAAATGATTACCAAAGGATATAAGTAAACGCTGAAGACAATAAGAAGGTTAAGCTTTTCTATCTCCAATCTATCTACATATTACACTCTTTCTCTAACTTGCTCGTCGGAGGGTTCACTGGGGGACTCACCGTTCCCCGTTGAACTCTTGTGCAGGTTCATTGGTGGGCTTGACCATTCAGATATCGGTTGGAGAAGCGTGGACCAGTTCGACCCATTCCATCCGGAACTCGTCATATCATAACCGTATCATCAGTTGGCGCCGTCTGTGGGAACGCTTTGCTCCGCGCGCCAGTTGTGCTCATTGTCGCTGGAGACCCTATTCCAATAATCCTTTCCTGCTACCCATCAAAGTGTATGGTCACGACTAGATCCATGGCTTTTCACCAAAATGCTGCTGACCATCAAGCCGACCCCCCCAATCCAAACAACCCACCACAGTATTTCATCGAGCTTACCAACAGCATTAACCGCATGGTCGAGCAAACCAAGCCCTGATAAATGCTCTACTCCAAAGAAACCTTCTTATGCCTCCTCCACCACCTCCCGATATTCCGCCCAACCAAGAGCGAGCCCCAAGCCATACTATCCCGCAGCCCTATCCACCCAACTTGGAAGGCTTGCAACCTCTTCCTCTTAATATAAATACACCACTCCGACCCCCGCATCCATCGGTCCTGGCACCAACCCCTGAAGGGGAAGCCAGTAGCGTCCAACCCTCGCTGCCTTCCGGTGGTGATAACATCCCTCTCTGGGACGCCAAACTCCGAGCCATGAAGCTCCAACTCCAAGGGGTCATGCAGAACATCCATCATAAACCCTCTACCACAGCAAACTCACCATTTGTTGCTTCCATCCGGGATAAACCTCTACCTCCCAAGTTCAAAATGCCCACCATCGACTCTTTTGACGGTACGACGGACCCAGTCGACCATCTGGAGACCTACAGAACCCTCATGATCCTCCGTGCATTCCCTGACGAGATCATGTGTCGAGCTTTCTCCGTGACACTGAAGGGGTCAACTCGGCTGTGGTTCAGCCAGTTACCAGCAAACTCCGTCTCCACTTTCCAGCATCTCAGTGACTCTTTCCTCAGTCATTTTATTGGAGCCCAGCGCCAACACCATCCGGCAACCCAACTCCTCAACATCCGCCAGACCGAGGGGGAGTCCCTGCGCAGTTTTGTTACCCGTTTCAACACCGAAGCCTTGCAGGTGGCAGAAAACGATGATAAGGTCATCCTTACAGCTTTCATGGCTGGACTACGGTCGTCTGACTTCCTCTTCTCCCTCTCTAAAAACCCCCCCACCTCCATGGCAGCCCTACTCTCTAAAGCTCAAAAATACAGGAACGCAGAAGATTCCCTAGCCGCACGCCAAGACCCTACAGCAAAAAACCCGACCCCCCGAGAAAAGCGAAAAGACTCAGAAACCAAAAACACCCAATACAATAACCCAACAACCCACTATACCGACCGACCCCTCAGAGCTGACCGGACGGCACCAGCCCGACCGCCCGGTCGGTTCGAATGATACACACCGCTCAATTCCCCCATGGAACAAGTCCTTAATCAGATCTAGCGGGACTACCCCCTCAAATGGCCCCAACCATCACGACCCCTTCCAATCGGAAAGACCAGTCCAAATATTGCCGCTTCCACCACGACCACGGCCATAATACCGATGACTGCGTCAACCTCAAAGATCAGGTTGAGACCTTAATACGTCAGGGACGTCTTAGCCGGTTCACGGACACCCGCTCTCAGCAGAGGCAAAGGACTGAGCCCCTCAGAAACAACCGCCGGCGTACCCCTCCCTGGCAGCCCGCCCAACCCAACCAAGGCCATGATCGCTCTTCACAGCAGCCTCGGCCGCAAGGTAATCCCCCCCCACTTGTTGAAGAAATCAGAGTTATTTCAGGCGACCTTGCTTGTGGGGGGACCATCCCACTCGGCTCAGAAAGCAGAACTCAGAAAGATAAGGCAGGGCTCAGACAAAGCAATTGCCACGATGGATCGACTCTCCAAGCAGCCCAAGCAGTGAACCGAGCCTATCACTTTCACGGACGCCGACTGCACAGGCATCCGTTGCCCTCATGATGACCCTTTCATCATTTTTGCTCTTCTCTCCAACTACAAGGTCAGACGGGTTCTCACCGACAACGGCTGTTCTTCAGACATCATCTTCCTCAACTGCTTTCGCCAGCTCAAGATTGGGAAGGAAAGTATGTCTCCTCTCCAAACCCCTTTGGTCGGTTTCATTGGTGACCGGATGACCTCCATCGGCTTCATTGATCTTCCTATCACAATCGGCGAGTACCCGCGGCAGACCACAAAGTTGCTTACCTTCCTTGTTGTCGACTGCCCCTCCGCCTACAACATCATCATCGGCCGCACCGCCCTAAATGCTTTTCAAGCTATCACATCAACTTACCACCTTGCCATTAAGTTCCCCACCGATCTGGGGGTCGGGATAGTGAGGGGAGAGCAGACAATTGCCAAGGAGTGTTATGTCGCCTCACTCAAAGAAGTCAAGCTGAAGGAGGCAATGATCATTGAAGGGCTTGATGTCCGAGATGAGGACGAGCTGGTCAGAGGGAAGCCTATGGAGGAGCTCGTTGGGGTTCTCATCGACCCTGCCAACTTGACGAAAACTGCCAAAATCGGCAGCCAACTATCCCCCCAAGCTACGGCCGACCTTACTGTCCTCCTGATCGAGCACAACGATGTATTTGCCTGGACCCACTCAGACATGCCGGGTATTGACCCCTCATTCATAACCCATCGCCTCACCATTGAATCCCATTTCCGACCTTACCGCCAGAAGCAGCGCATTTTTCATTCGAAGCGCAACACTCTCATTGCCGCAGAGGTCGACAAGCTCCTTGAGGCACAATTCATCAAAAACGTGGACTACCCTAGATGGTTGTCAAACGTCGTCCTGGTCCGTAAGAACAATGGTAAATGGCGACTCTGTGTTGACTACTCCGACCTCAACCGAGCTTTCCCCAAAGACAGCTATCCTCTCCCCCGCATAGATCTGCTGGTTGACGCCACGGCCGGTCATCAAATGCTCAGCTTCATGGATGCCTTCTCTGGGTACAACCAAATTCTGACGCACCCATTTGATCGTGAACACACCTCCTTCATTACCGACCGAGGTACCTACCATTACCGTGTGATGCCGTTCGGACTGAAAAATATTGGGGCCACCTACCAACGCCTGGTCAATGCTGTCTTCCATCATCAGATAGGTCGAAATATGGAAGTATATGTCGACGATATGCTAGTCAAGAGCAAACTCTCCGCTGATCATCTGACCGACTTGCGAGAGACCTTCGCCACCCTACAACGGTACCAAATGAAGCTCAACCCGGAGAAGTGCGCTTTCGGTGTAGGATCTGGGAAATTTTAGGGTTTCATGGTCAGTTAGCGGGGCATTGAAGTCAACCCTGAAAAGATCAAGGCCTTGATTGAAATGCAGTCACCCAGAACGGTTAAGGAGGTTCAAAGACTCACTGGCCGAGTTGCCGCCCTCAAACGCTTCATTTCCCGCGCAACGGATAAGTGCCTCCCCTTCTTCAAAGTTCTTTGGCAAACTTTTGAAATGGACGACCGAATCCGAAGAGGCTTTTCAGCAGTTGAAACAGTGCATGGCCAACCCCCCTCCTTTCACAGGCAATCATGGGCGAACCCCTCTTCCTCTACTTAGCCATGTCAAGCACCGCAGTCAGTGCCGCTCTTATCAGGGAAGACGGCTCTTTCCAACGGCCGGTCTACTACATCAGTCGGGCTCTCAGGGAAGCGGAGCAGAATTACCCACTGTTAGAAAAATTGTCCTTGGCCCTAGTCACCGCCTCCAGACGACTCCGTCCTTACTTCCAAGCCCATTCCATAGTGGTCCTCACCGACCAACCCTTGAAGAAGGTAATGCAGCAACCAGAACTCTCCGGCAGACTCATGCAGTGGTCAGTGGAACTTAGCCAGTTTGACATCTCCTACCGACCTCGAACAGCGATTAAGGGGCAGGCTGTCGCCAATTTTATCCTGGAATTCACTAATCCTACCCCAACGATGACCCCTCCACCCCCACCAACCCCTACCAACCCAGAAGACCCTCACTCTTGGACTCTCAACGTCGACGGATCATCCTGCAAGGAAGGCAGTAGGGCTGGTCTCATCCTCACCGCCCCCTGAGGGTGGTTATTTCAAATGTGCTCTCCGTTTCTCGTTCGAGGCCAGTAACAATGAGGCCGAATATGAGGCATTGATAGCAGGTCTTCGCCTAGCCCGGGATATTGGTGTCAGCCACATCCGGGTGTTCAGCGACTCTCAGCTCTTTGTCGGACAAATTACGGGGGAATTCGATGCCAAGGAGGACACAATGCGGGCTTACAGGGATATAGCACTCCCCCTTGTTCGCCTCTTCAATACCTTCCACATCAAATACATCCCTCGGGCGGAAAACTCTAAGGCGGACGAGATGGCTCAATTGGCTTCTGCAAACCAGTCTGACCTCAGCCACGGTGTCCGCCTCGACTACCTAGCCCACCCTGCCATTTCACCCAACCAGCAAGAAGTTCAGTTCCTCCAAAACGAACCCATCCCTTGGGCCGCAGACATCTTCCTGTATCTAACAACAGGGGGACTTCCAGACAACAAACAGCAGGCCGCCAAAATCAGGGCCCGGTCGGTTAACTACACTCTTGTCAGCAGACTCTTGTACAAAAGGGGCTTCTCACATCCATACCTGAGATGCCTCAATCCTGCTCAGGCGACCTACGTAATGAGAGAAGTCCATGAGGGCATATGTGGCGATCATTCGAGCGGCAGGTCCCTAGCCCACAAAATACTTCGCACTGGTTATTTCTGACCTACTTTCAATCAAGATACGACAGATTTTGTGCTCAAATGCGACAAGTGCCAACGTTTTGCAAACATCCCCCACGCCCCTCCTACAGAATTAATCACACTCTGCAGTCCCTACCCCTTCGCCAAATGGGGTATCGACCTGGTTGGCCCACTGCCCACTGACGAGGCCAAACCAAATTCGCCATTGTCCCCATCGATTACTTCACCAAATGGGTTGAAGCAGAACCCCTTGTCAGCATTACTAAGCGGAACACAACCAGATTCATCTGGCAGTCGATCGTCTGCAGATTTGGTATCCCTCAAGCCATCGTCTCTGACAACGACAAACAATTTGACAATGCCAAATTCAGGAAATTCTGTGCAGAGCTCCAAATCCAGCCATGTTTCTCCTCCCCAGGCCACCCCCAAGCCAATGGCCAAGTTGAGGTCACCAACCGTTCTCTTCTCAAGATTATCAAAACTAAGCTGGAAGCTGCTAAGAGACTCTGGGCTGAGGAGTTGCCGAATGTACTCTGGGCTTACCGCACTATCGCTCGGACTCCCATTGGGGAGACCCCTTTTCGTTAACATACGGCGTAGAGGCGGTCATCCCAGTGGAGATCGGTCTTTCTACCCCAAGGGTTCTACATCCGAATCCAGATCTAACTGAAGAGCTGCGTCGGGCAGACCTAGACTGATTGAAGAGCTCCGAGAAACAACTGCAGTCAGACGGGCCTCATACCAACAGAAAATGAGAACACATTACAACCGCAGAGTCCGACCAAGGGAGTTCGCCGTGGGGGACCTTGTTCTGCGAGAAGTAACTCTTGCCACCAAAAATCCGACTGAGGGCAAACTGGCCGCCAAATGGGAGGGACCTTACGTTGTGAAAGCCAGACCACGTTCGGGCACTTACCGACTTCAGGACATGGAAGGTCGAGACCTCCCCCATCCTTGGAACGCTGAACATTTGAAGCGCTATTTTCAATAAAAGTTGTATTGTCGTATCGTTCAAATTGTTTTATGTTCTTTTTGACAATCTATGTTCTCATTTTCTCCTCATATAGTGTAAATTTATGACCCCATGGGCTACACTTTGTATAACAGCAAGCTTATATCTCAGTTATCTGTGGTATTCCAATAACGCTTTGATTGCAGCCTCGGCCAGACTGAGTCGCAAAAAGCCTCAGCCAGACTGAGCATAAAAAGCCTTAGCCAGACTGAGCATAAAAAGCTCGGCCAGACCGAGTCACTCAAACCCTCAGCCAGACTGAGCATAAAAAGCCTCAGCAAGACTGAGCATGAAGAGCTCAGCCAGACCGAGTCGCAAAAAGCCTCAGCTAGACTGAGCATGAAGAGCTCGGTCAGACCGAGTCACTCAAAGCCTTAGCCAGACTGAGCGTGAAGAGCTCGGCCAGACCAAGTCACTCAAAGCCTCAGCCAGACTAAGCATAAAAAACCTTAGCCAGACTAAGCATGAAGAGCTCAGCCAGACCGAGTCACTTAAAGCCTCAGCCAGGCTAAGCACAAAAAGCCTCAGTCAGACTGAGCATGAAGAGCTCGTCCAGATCGAGTCACCCAAAGCCTCAGCTAGACTGAGCATAAAAAGCCTCAGCCAGACTGAGCATGAAGAGCTCGTCCAGACTGAGTCACCTAAAGCCTCAGCTAAACTGGGCACGAAAGCCTCCCTGCCCGTAAGCATAGTGGCCATACTTAGTCACATTCCAGTCCAATGTTTTGCAAAGCAGACTCGTTTCTCGCTGGCTCGGGATCTATAAACCTCACTCTGCATTGAATTTTTCTTATAAGTCAAAATTCACTCTGTATTGAGTTTTTCTCACATTCACTCTACATTGCGTTTTTCTCACATTCACTCTGCATTGAATTTTTCTTACAAGTTAAAATTCACTATGCATTGAATTTTTCTTACAAGTTAAACTTCACTTTACATTGAGTTTTCCTTACATTTTACACTTCACAATAATTTATACACAAGACTTATACAAGTCGCCATTCTCATTCATTTCAGATGTGCAAACAAAAGCAGTAGCATAAAAACAAAACTCAAAATTTTATTTATTCACAAACTTGTACATAAGTTTCCTACAGTAAAAAAAAAAAAAAAAAAAAAAAAAAAAAAAAAACAAGGTCTAGGCCATGTCACTCCTCCTCACTTGACACAAGGTCTTCTTCTTCAACGCCCTCATCTAAGGGGGTCTGGGCCTCATCGTCTTCATCAATCCTTACACCGCTCAGGTCCAAGTTTGGGAACAGTTCTTCCGTCTTCCACTTGAACATCTTCCAGCCACTGTCCTAGAACTCAGCCATTTCGTGTTTGTAGAAGTTCAACCGCTGGAAGCTCTCAATAACTTCTGCTTCAGTCCTGCCTGCAGTGGTCGTTCCCGATGGGCCCGCCTCCCCAGACACCTCCCTTGCCAAGTTGCTGGCGACCGCGGCGTCGATCACCATCTGGAAGTCAGTAGACCCCTTGAATTGCTCTACTGCTGCAACGCACAGATCGGGGTATGCTGCCCTTTCAGAGGCTGCCTTGGCTTTTTCTTCCTCCAATTCCTTCTGCAATCTTGTCTTCTCCTCCATCGCTCTAGCACGCTCATCCTCCAGCTCCTTCTGCAGCCCAGCAATCTTCACGTCTGCCTCATCCTTCTCCTTGATCCGCTGGGCGCGCAGCTCTTCATTATTGATCATAGCCTCTTCAAACCGCTCGGTGGCGACCGTGCAGGCACTCTGTGCATCGACCAGCTTCTTCTGCTCACCAGCCAACTGGAACTCGAGCGACACTACCTTGCGGCGTTCGTCCTCTAGCTCCAACTTGACCGCAAGCAGCTCAGCATGGGCCCGAGCGGCAACATTGCACTGAACGATTGCCAACACTTCCATTTTCTTCGCCTTCTCAGCCTCCTGCCAACCCCTGGCACACGCACTTCGCGCAGTCTTCTTCCAGCCTGCACTGTCCTTCTTGAAATTTGCCAGTTGCGCCTTAGCTTCCTCCGACTTGACTTTCGCAGCCACCGCCTTTCTTAGCAGAGCCCCGCTAAGGTGGTTACCTCCATTTGGCCAGAGCACAACACCCTTAGCAGCTCCGCCTCATTGAACCTGGCCACCGAGCGCACGGTTGCGTCATCCACAATCCCCACAAGGCGATTTGCAGCTGCCCTGCCTAGGCCTTCTTCTCCCTCCAGCCGCCCAGACACTGCGCGAGCGTGGTAGATTGCAGTCGTCAGTCTGGCCCCTTTTCCTTGGGGCGCAAGGCCCCCCTTGGGCTGCTGCTCCATCACTTCCTTAGGGTCAACTGACCCACTCTCCAACTGCACCTTGGGGTCAAGGGCGTTTCTTTGCCCTTCTTCCTCTAGGACCCCTTGACTCTTCTCCCCTGGCGCCTCTGGGGCGACCACCATTTCTGGAATAGCCTCCACCCTTTTCTCCCCTCTCTCCTCCGCTATCGGAGTGCCCTCACCACCCAACCTGGCCTTCTTTGACCCAGGCGCATCTGAGGCCCCCTCAGGGGCAACCCTCATCTTCTTCTTCTTCTTCAAGACCTCCCCCTCCTTGTTTGCCATTTCCTTCACTGGATCAACGGGGGCCGGTCGTGGCTCAAAACTGCCCAAGTCTTTCTCCCCCAGCGGCTTGGAGCGCAGTCGAATCCTTTCCCTCACGACCGGTTTTGGTGGCGGGCCTAACTGCGATTCTTTGAACTTATTGGCTTTGGCAAAAATGGTCCAGTCCTCCGCTTCTTGCGTTTTTCTTTTCGCTTCAAGCTCTGCTGGTGCCAGATCCCCACCAGTCGGCTGAGGGCCCAATCCTGCGGCAAACAAAGCTGACGGCTGAACGAGGTCATCCCATCTGACACCCTCATTCTCCCTCCATGCCTTCACTTTCTTCACCCTCTCCTCTGCTGCCGCTCCCAGCTTTGGCTCCATAGACTGGGCGGGTACTCTCCACACCGTGCGTACTCCAACTTCGCCGTTCGCGGATACATAGAACCACCGTGGCCTCTATCCCTTAATTGATGACGACAACCCCGCCACCAAACCCCTTCCTACCGCCGCCTGCAAAGTGACCCACATTTCTTGCTGGCCTGAGGCTTTATAGCAGGCAAAAAACTCGTCCACCGTCATGGCCGCTTCCTTGTTCGCCTTCGGCCACGCACTTGCACAGGCCAGTACAATCTTCCATACGTTGGGCATTAGTTGGCCTGGCGCCATTTCCAGTCGGTTGAGGACATCCACTACCACCTGTGGAATCGGCAACCTCAACCCTCCCTTCAACGCCTCATCGTAGAGGGCAAACTCCCCCGGCCGGGCGTCGGATGGCCTCTCCATTGCTGTCGGTAACATTAACTCTATTTCTTCAGGCACTGGTATTTTTTCCGCATACCCTCCAACTGCTCCGCCGTAACGGTTGACTTGTCGGCCTTCGTATGCCAGTGATCTGGCTCAGCTTGGCTAATTGGCTTCGGAGCCGCTATCATTGTCAACGGACGAGGTAAACCCGCCGGCTCCCCTGACTTCTCTGCTTGCCTCTCCCTCCTATATTGTTCTGCCAGGTCAATCGCGTCATCATCCCCTAGGGGATCAACCCTTGCGGTGGTTGCTTCCTCTTGTGTCATCTCTCTCGTATATCTTCGAATAGCTTCGGATGCGGGCGCAAGAAAATTCAAGAAGTGTTGCAGGAGCGTATCGTTAGCAACGAAGGAGTTTAGGTTTGGAATGTTTTGATGTTTTGCACAAAGATAGGTGAAGCGAATAATCCCAAAGGCCCAAGGTTTGCCCGTATTCCAAGGGTCCCTATTAAATTTCGCCAGTTTGAAAATTTTTCAAAACACCGCCAAAACTGTCCTTTCAACACCCTATAATGACCTATAGTTTCACTTCTGGCCCAACGCCTAACCTCCCCCACCACGAGATGTCGCCACGTGTACGACCATGATCCACTGCTCCCTTCCCCTACCCTGTATTTTCCACTTCAAGTCATCACGTGACGCGCCACCTCTGGAGCCCCGCACCCCGCCACCTCACCCTTCGCGGTCGTCCCTCCTTATAGTCGGTCCCTCCACTCGGCTACCCTTCGCGGTCGGCCTTCCTCATGGTCGGTCCCTCCACTCGGCTACCCTTCGCAGTCGGCCCTCCTCATGGTCGGTCCCTCCACTCGGCAACCCTTCGCGGTCGGCCCTCCTCATGGTCGGTCCCTCCACTCGGCCATTTCTAGTTGTTCGTTCATTTCCCTCGCCCTACCACCCCCATCTTCCTCACTATTCCCTTCGTTGGACTAAAGCTGCACTCGGGAATGGGGGACTACTGACGTAGGTAGGCCCATAAAGGCTATAACCCACTACGAACAACCCAAGCCTACCACTTAGGGCCCAATACATAACCCAACTGATAAGGCCCGGCACCATCTGGAAGTCAACATGGCATGAAGGACCAATGATATTCAGACACGTGGCAGGTAAAGAGCAAACCACATCAACCGACAAAGATCTGCAAAGTTATTGCCACTGCACATCGCCATTAATGCAGCCCCTCACTGCATTTATTACGACAACACCTCTCTGTCGGGACGGCACGCCCTCACCCTGAACAAGGTAAGCTACAGCATAGACTTTTGGCCAAGGTGACAGGTCGGAAGGGACAACGAAATGATTACCAAAGGATATAAGCAAACGTTGAAGACAAGAAGAAGGTTAAGCTTTTCTATCTCCAATCTATCTACATATTACACTCTCTCTCTAACTTGCTCGTCGGAGGGTTCACTGGAGGACTCACCGTTTCCCGTTGAACTCTTGTGCAGGTTCATTGGTGGGCTTAACCATTCAGATATTGGTTGGAGAAGCGTGGACCAGTTCGACTCATTCCATCCGAAACTCGTCATATCATAAGCGTATCATCAAATTGAATATTAATTATTATATATGATGGAATCGTCACAAAAAGTGACATTTGAATAAGTAGAATAGCTCTATAAATAATACATTGACACTGACAACGTATCTTGAAAATTAAATCGGGGGTAATGAAATATCTATCTCTAGGGCTTGCTTTGGCAAGCTAGCAAAAAGTTAAGTTTTTTACCCAAGTCACTACCCAAAAAGCTAGCTTTTTTGGCTAAAAAAACTAAAAGTCAGTTTTTTACCAACTTCCTAAAACATCACACACACACACATATATATATAAAATAAAGCAGGACGATTTTTGAAAATGTGTCAAAATGTCTTAAAAATACATTTTGTTTTACGGGTTGAGATTGATTTCTAAATTTATTGAGGGTCCAGATTTCTTTAATTCTCACTCATCCACCTTCTTTTTTCCCCCTTTTGTTCACTCATGCAATCTCTCTCTCTCCTACCCACCTTCTTTCCTTTTTTCTTTTTATTCTTTTATTTTTTATTTTCCCCTTTTTTTTTTATTTTCCTTCCTATTTATTTTTTTATTTTTTATTTTTCTCTTTTTTACTCACTTATTTTATTTACATCGTGACTTCAAGTATTGGCATGTACTAGTACTAGCGTATACCCGTGCCTGAAAGTACGGTGTAAATAATATTAGGATTCGAATATAATTGTAAATAATATCAGCCGTTATTTTATAATTTGAATAGATCCGGACCGTCCAAATATCTTAATAGGACAAATGTATATAGAACAAATTCAAAAATCGTTCTGTTTATTATATAAATATATATATATATATATATATAATATAATACATATAAAAGTTATAGAAAACATGGGAGGGGTCATGGCCACCTTTGACCAAAGGATAGCACCGTCCCTGCATATAGTTCAAGGTGGTGGGCTTAGTCTATAATTAAAGGCTGTGTTAAGAGTCACAATGTTTAGTAAAGTTGCACATTGAGCATAAAAATAAAAAATAAAAATCTTTCGTTCTGTAATTGAATTGGAGGGGTATTATCTTGTAGGGATTCACCACAGGTTTTGTTTCGATAATTTGAACTGTTCAATGTGTAAAATGTGTCGGGTACTATATGTCTTTAAAAAATCATACTGATCGGATATCGATAGTTAAGTGATCAAATCAGTTTTGTATAAAAAAAAAAAATGGACGGTGAAAAAATAAATGGTTGACAGAAATCTGATCCGATGAGATAGTTATCGATATCCGATCAACATGATTTATTACAAGTATATAGTACTCGACGATTTCTACATGTTAAACGATTCGGATTATCGAAACGGAACTCATGATAAGTTCCACGGATCCAACAGTATCCTCCAATCGGTGTGGGAAGCCCAGCGCAAATATAAAGGTAGTTGCAATATGTACATGATCATTACTTCTCAAAAATATATATATATATATATATATCTTTAATTGGTTTGTCTAGTGTGAGTAAATCAGTGATTTCAAATAATCAGATCAATTTTAGTGGTTGGTTGGCACGTGCTAAAATAGTATTTTAAAACATTATCTTATTTAGATAATAATTATCTTATTTAAGTTATATTACATTTTTATCACATTATCACTTCAAACTCAATTTATATTTCACAATTTCTTTTATAAAAGTTAAAAAATATATTAATTTAATACACTCCAAACAACTAGTGTCGGATTGAATTTTTACTCCTCAACAGAGTAGGAACTGGCTTGTTTGGTTTGTTTTTTAGAGAGTTGTTTTTGAAAAAAATTTAGGAGAGTTGTTTTAGAAATTTTTTTGGTTTGTTTGGTTGTATATTTTGAGAGACAAATTTTTTTTGAGAGTTTAGGATGATTTGATATTTTGGAAGAATTGAGTAGATGTGTGTGAGAGAAAAAATGATTGAGAAGGAGAGAGGAGAGAGAAAAAGTGATTGATTGATGTGTAAGAGAAAGAAAGTGATCTTAGAAATTTTTTGAGAAAACACTCAAACCAAACAAATTTTGAAATTTTTTTTTTTAAAATTCATTTCCCAAACTCAAACCAAACACACCCTTGATTCTGCTTTTCGTGATGTCTGTACCTTTAAATGGTTGAGAGCAAAACTAACGTAGTAATCTCACGCCAGTTGATAAATTGTGAAAATATCATGCATGTCGGTAATGCGTTATAAAAATTATATTAGATTGACGATATTTTTTAGGAGAAATCATACATAAAAAAAAAAAAATCAGATTTGATCATTACAATAAAACAAATTTTTAATTTTTAATTTTATCAATTTAAATATAATTTTTTAATTTATTTTTAATTTAAACTATATTTTTATTTCCGCTAAGTAAGACTATAAATCAAAAAACCCCGACTAAGGTGACTACCACACATTTATTGATTTACGCAATTAGCCTCCAGAGTCCAAAATTTTTTTGATCATCAAATGAAAATTTTACTGATAAAATCAAACGTACAAATATGATATATCAATAAAGAATGAGAGTGTAAAAAGCATCAAAACTAAATTAAACAATCCCAATTAAATTAGTGCTGACAAACAAACTCAATCATTTGTTAATACTACACCAAAAATTGATAAGGCACCAACTACATAGCAATAAAAATAAATTTTAAAAGAATCAATGCTGCAAAATAAGCACTAATAAAACCAAACACAAATTTCACCACACCACAACAGCCTCAGATACAAATCCCACAGAATTCACCAGTGTCCAAATTAGTAAATTACTTTCATTCAATTTAGGGGCCAGTTTGTTTTTAGAATTAAGTTGTGCGAGATTATTAGTGTGAGAATTGTTAATGATAAAATTATTAGTGCACTGAGATTGAGTAAGGAAATTAAGAAAAAATGTGTGTTTGATGACCACCGACTAGTAAAAATTGTTATTTGTTTTACTATTCTATGAGGGGATTACTTATATGAAATTCTATAAATACCCTTGGTATTTTTGATATATTTTAATATTAAAAATTATATTTTATAAATATATATTTTGATACTATATTGTTTTTTGTTGATATATTTTCTTTTTTAGTACAAATATATTATTAGATTTTAATATTAAAATGAGGAACAAAACAATCATTTCATCTATAATTTCATATGATTGGATTTGAATATCACCTCCTCATAAGATTGCTAGTCCTCTAGGTATTTCTAATCCCATCCCATAATTATTTCTTCAAATAAATATGATTAATTATAATAAACTCTACCTAACTACTAATTTAGGGTTGGTTTGGGGTACACTATATAATCCATCTTTTTATCTTTTTTTCATCACATCACCTTTCTACTTTTCTGCATATCTTTTCGTAAAAAGACAAAAAATACACTTTTTTAAGACACCACAAACCAACCCTTAATCTCTGCTATCGCCGGAATGAACAAGGCGGATGTGCACTTTTAGCCACATTGTGAAGAAGTACCGATCGAGCTTGATTTGTCGTATCAATCTTTGGAAAACAACAAAGTGATGAGGTAAATGCACCACTGGTCCATGAGGTAACGTTTCGTTGAATGGAAAGAATTTTTTATTACAAAAGTGATTAAAACCCCCCCCCCCACCCCCACCCCCACCCCCACATACATGTGGGGTTGGTGATTGGAAGGACTAAAAAAAAAAATCTGACCAATCATAGTGGACTGAAGGGTCTTGGGAGTGACCCCCAGTCGGAGTCCGGGACATTTTCCTTTTTATTATTATACTTAAGATCCTGTTCAACTTTTTTTTTAAAGTGAGTTATCCGTACAAGATTGATACGACGAGTCTTGCAAATAAATTTTTTAGGCATAGATAGAGGAAAATGTTTTGAAATTCTAATTTATGAACTCTAATAACTCTAATGTGTATGTGGGATTAATTTGATATGATGTCTTGTGTGTGTTTTTTTTTTTTTTTTTTTTGATTTTCCACCTCACTAGAGTTCAATTAGAACTCTAGTTTTAGAAGGATATATCATTGTTGCCTAGATAATTTGTATTTAGTATCCAGAGTACAAATTTGAATCTGTATCTATGTATGAATTTGACAAATTATCGATACATGATTGAGCAGTCATGTTATGTATCACTATTTAAGAATAATCTCTGAAACCTTAAGATTTAACTCCATAAATCATCCCTATATGATTAGATCCCATTAATCTATTAGGCTCTGTTTGTTTTCAAAAGTAGATTGGAAGAAATAGATAGTAAGAAAATTGATAATGAAATGTTTAAGACCTTTTTTTGGGTACTTGGCTTTTAGTCACATTTGTAGCAAAGGCCAAAATTTGATTTTTTTTTTGTATTTAAAAACATTTGGGAAGTTAGTTTTCAGCCATTGGTGAAATTACAATTCTACCCCTCATGGGTCAAAATGTGTTACATGGGTGAAGTTGTATATATTTTAAATTGAATGCAGGTAGTTTGGTCATTTTATTGTAATTTGACAGCATAAACAAGTATTAATCAAAAAAGGAAAAAGTAATTTTTTACTAACTTCCCAAATCACTTGTCTAAAAAAGCCAAAAGTTTGGTTAAAAGACAAAAAATCACTTTTTACCATCTTCTCAAAACATCCCCAAGTAAAATTGTGTTTGTTTTTATAATAATTGTTAATGTGGGATTGTTAAATTATTTTTATATAAAATAATAATATAAATAAAACAATGATTTTTACTTAACAAAAAATATAAAACACACTAAACATTAATGTTCAAAATGTACTGCCCAACATGTAAAAAAAAATTGCACTTGGTCGATTAATCGACCGGATGTCTATCCGGACGTCCCTCCCGACGATCGGTAATATCCTAAGTACAGACTATTTTCTATTACTATCTCCCAGCTTAGACTCCTAATTTGTTTGCCAAAACCTTTTGTAGTTCAAATAAAAATACGAATCCAAAACTCATTTTGAAAAACATATATGATCGTATTATTTTACTGTTCTTCACTAACAATCCACTTCAAACTGCTATAATTGGAAACAAATGGGGCCTAAGGTCACACTGATAACGTGCAATGTTACAATTCTCAGCTCAATTTTCATTGCAATCTGTTTTGGGTCACTGTTGTTCCACACCTAGTTTTTTTATTTTTTTTTTTATTTTGATAACATAAATGATTTATTCAATTTTTTTCTTGTGATACGGCTAATTGAAATTTAATCAATTTTATTTTTGAAAATTTTATTTCTCTATATGCAAGTGTAACTAACTCCGCTGGGCTTGTTAACAACTCCGCTAGTCCCAAGCCCAAGTCAAGGAGGAGGGTTGCGTGTTAGGTAGCCGACAGCCAACACGTAAAAAAGCCGCTCAGATCCCTTATGACAATGAATCCTACCTTGACTCGTTTAAATGCTAGGTCGTTCCCCTCAAGTGACGCGTTGCGCCTGTCTCCGGGTGTTTCTAAAAGTGAGTATTCGACGCCTAGGTGTGGTGAAAAATGGGCAAAGGTTCCCGTGTTTTTCTGAACGAGCGCGGGTAAAGAAGCTAGTCCAAGACTATAGGTTTAGGGTAACCACTTGGAATATAGGAACCTTAACTGGTAAGATGATAGAGTTGGTAGATGTTATGATTAGGAGGAGAGTTAGTATAGCTTGCGTACAAGAAACTAAGTGGACGGGTGAGAAAGTTAGGGAAATTGAGGATACCGGTTTTAAACTGTATTATAGTGGTAAGGATAGATATAGCGATTCCATTTTTTGGCCCATCATTTGTGGTGTTCCAGACTCGGGTTGTATAGTGACTCATATCTTGTTTCCCTTGTCTCCCCTTTATTTTTGGTTATCGGGTTATGGTTGTGTGTTTGGAACAGGTTGGTTGCGTGTTTTTCCAAACCCGTGATGCCTAGATTTTGGCTTTTCCGCTCGAGCGGGATTTGTCAACTCTTATCATTTTTGTAGTTCTGCAAATACTAGGAGAGTGCATTGGACGATCGAGCATCCAGTCCCACGCTCAAGTGGGCCCCTTTGTCTGGAAAACTTCTATAAGAGCGTATCCCACGCTCGAGTGCCACTTTTTACGCTCGAGCGAAACTTTGTGTCTGACGCTCGAGCAGATTGCGTATATAACAGTCCATGAAGATGATGTTTTGTATCACTTTTTCATTTCTATCTCTCTCTCTCTCTCTCTCTCTCTCTAAAACTCACATTCTCTCTTAGATTTCATCTAGATCCATCGATCTCTTCGCCCTAGTGCCTTTGAGAAAAAGTTACAGCATCTCAAGATCTACATTTTGATCCGAATAGAAATGGGTTTCAGTGTCCTTGGAGTTGCTCTCTTGTGTGACTCATCTTCTTCCTTTGAGGTAGGGATTCTTCTATACCTTCATATGATATTTAGCTTAGATATTTGTCATTTGTGTAACAATGGTGTGATTTGAGGATGTTTTAAGTAAAACCTAGGGTTTGGGCATAAAATGGAGAGAGGGGTTTTTGATGAATGAGAAGAAAATGATTGTGGGGTTTAGAAATGATGTTGTGTGGTGTCAAGATTGTTGATTTTGACACTTGATTGAGATTTAGGGAAAAGATGAAGTTTGCCCTAGAATAGTATTATATTTACTTTGTATAAATAAATGAAATTGATGTTGTAAACATGGAATTGGACAAGTATTGAAACAGATGGTGAAATTGAATAGGTGATATGTCTCGCTTTTGGAAATTTTGAATAAATTATCTGTCATAAGATTGTATATCTGTTTACAAATAACTGTATTGGGTTATCGGTGGAGGATAGCCATAATTGTTGTACAAATTGTATGTGGATTAGGTGAATTGAAACTAGTCCATGGTTGGTTATCATTGAATATGATTATGTGTTTATAAACATTGTATATGTATGATTAACTGGGAGTGGAAAGGGGATGTGCTCCACGTATGATTATGTGTTAAATTACATTGCATATATATGAATGTTTGTTTAGAAGGAGAAAGGAGATGGACTCCATTATAATTAAGATGGTCGGAGTGTCCTGGGTAAAAGTCCCAAAACTATACATAGGTGCCGATTCCGCGAACGAAATATCCGTAAAATGGCAATTGTAGTGCTCGTATAGCCTACGTTTACATGGGTCCCGTTTGACAATTTCCTGCGGACGAAATAACCGTGAAAGGAAAGTTTGATGTGTTTATACGATGATGATGTGATTGTAGAACTAATGAGTTGTAGTCTCATTTGGATTGTTAAAGAAATGATGAAATCGGGTCATGTAATGAAATGAATTGAATGGAAATGGATTAAGAATTGAATTTGGTATCTTATGACTATATAAAGTGCGGATGTTCTATCACTGACGTTGTGTATGCATAGTGTACTTATACTTTTGCTAAGTTTCATATACTGTGTTAGATGATTCCTACTGGGCTGTGGCTCACCCTATTTGGGAATAACATTTTCAGGTATTGAGGGCATGCCTCCGCCAAGGCAATAGCTGGGAGGGACTTTTGGAAGCACGAGCTTTTTGTTTTGATTATATATTCTTTTTGTATAACCAAGGGCTTATTTATAAGAGCTAGTCTCTCTTTTATTGTAACCAAGTCGAGGCTTGGAAAGATATAAGTTGATAGGGCATGAATTTATGTTAAACTCTTTTGTATCATTAATTTCATGAAATGAAAAGACTATTTACTCTGATTTATATTATCAATTATGCATGCTTTGGGTTATATTTATTGTACTATTTTGGGGGCGTTATAATAGACGTAAGAATGTGGTAGGAATCTTAATTGCCAAGGGTCTTGTGGAGAATGTAGTGGCGGTCATTAGGAAATGGGATAGTATTATGTAAGTTAAACTAGTTATTGAAGGGAATATAGTAAATGCTATTAGTGCATACGCCCCTCAACTAGGATTAGATAATCAGACTAAGAGGGATTTTTGAGAGTAAATGGATGAGATCTTACAAGAGATATCTGTAGGAGAGAACCTGGTTATAGGTGGAGATTTTAATAGCCATGTAGGCATAGATAAACTAGGCTATGAAAGGTGTATGGTGGATATAGTTTTGGCGACAGAAATGAGTCTGGAGAAAGTATCTTAGATTTTGCGTTGGTTTCTGACTTGGTGGTAGCCAATACTATATATAAGAAGAGGGAGGAGCATTTGATAACCTTTAGGAGTGGGTCAGTTAAGAGCCAAATAGATTATTTCTTAGTGAGAAAAGTGGACTGCCTAAAATACAATGATTGTAAGGTGATTCCTGGAGAGAGCCTGACCTCTCAATATAGGATTTTGGTACTAGATTTATGTTTTAGAGGGCAATACCAATCTAGGAATGATGGTGGGCATCGTGGGACGAAATGGTGAGACCTAAAAGGGAATAAAGTGAAATATTTAATAATAGAATGGATAAAGAAGGTACTTGGGACTTGGAAAATGATGCTAACACTATGTGGAACTCAATGGCTAATTGTATGAGGAGAATCTCAAGGGAAGTGTTTGAAGAGTCAAAAGGAATGGGACCCAGCTCTAGGGAAACTTGGTGGTGAAGAGAAGAGGTTCAAGCGATAGTTAAGGCAAAAATAGAGTGCTTTAAAAAGTAGCAAAATGATAGAACTGAAGAAAATCTTAAGCTATAGATTGGCTAATAAGGAGGTCAAGAAAGTAGTGAGAGAAGCTAAGTTCAAAGCTTATGATGACCTATACACTAGACTAGATACTAAGGAGAGAGAGAAGAGGGTATACAAACTTGCTAAGATACGAGAGATAAAAACAAGAGATTTTAATCATGTTAAGTGCATCGACAGTGAGGATTCTAAGGTATTAGTGAGGGATGAAGAAATTAAGGAAATATGGAAAAACTATTTTGAGAGCTATTAAATAAGGAACATGGAGGTACAACAATAGGGGAAGAAATAGCCAATAATATGATAAACTAAGACTATAGGTGCTATCGCAGGATTATAAACTTTGAAGTGAAGATTGAATTTAAAAAGATGAAATCAAATAAGGCTTTAGGACCAAATGATATCCCTATTGAAGCTTGGAAGTATTTGGGTAAAAAGGGGATTGCTTGGTTAACTAGGTTGTTTAGCAAAATTTTGTTAACTAGGAACATGCCAGATGAGTGAATGAAGAGTATTTTAATGCCAATCTATAAGAATAAAGGAGATGTTCAGAATTACAACAACTATAAAGGAATCAAGCTAATGTCTCATATAATGAAAGTGTGGGAGAGGGTGATAGAACGCCGATTGCGAGATATAACAGAGGTGTCAGAGAATTAATTTTGGTTTATACCTGGCAGGTCAACAATGGAAGCGATCAATCTTTTGAGGAGAGTAATAGAAAAGTATAGAGAAAAGAAAAGAGACATTCATATGGTGTTTATCGACATTAAGAAAGCATATGATAGAGTGCCTCGAGATATAATATGGTGTGAGTTAGCGAAGAAATGAGTGACAAAATGTTACATTGATGTGATTAATGATATGTATGAAGGGGTGGTGACCACTATTAGATCGCTTGCTGGAGAGACAAATGAATTTCCTATTACTATAGGGTTACACCAAGGATCTACCTTAAGTCCTTATCTTTTTGCTTTAGTTATGGATGAGTTGACGAGAAATATCCAGGATGACGTGCCATGGTGTATGTTTTTGGCAGACAACATAGTGCTAGTGGATGAGACTAGAGAAGGAGTTAATACAAAGTTGGAGATTTGGAGAAAAACTCTTGAATCTAAAGGATTCCGGATAAACAAAACTAAGACAGAGTACATGAAGTGTAAATTTAGTAACAGTAACAATGAAAGCAGAGGAGAAGTAAAGATTGAGAACCAATAACTACTTAATAGTGAACATTTTCTTTATTTAGGGTCGATTATCACAATAGCGGGGAGATTAATGCAGATGTGGCCCATAGGATTAAGACGAGATGGTGTAAGTAGAGAAGTGCGTCTGGGATACTGTGCGATAAACGAATACCCACTAGACTTAAAAGTAAGTTCTATAGAACAGCTATTAGACCAGCGATGTTGTATGGGACGGAGTGTTGAGCAACCAAAACACAACATGTAGATAAGATGAGTGTGACTGAGATGAGAATGCTAAGATGGATGTGTGGCAAGACTAGACAAGACAGAATTAGAAATGAGTGTATTCGGGAATGGGTAGGAATAGTACCGATAGAAGATAAGTTGAGAGAGAATCGATTGAGATAGTTTGGTCATATTCAACGGAGACCAACAAAGACAGTAGTGAAGAGATACGATACTGTAATAGTAGATGGAAGTGTTAGGGGACGGGGTAGGCCTAGATTAATGTTGGTTAGCGTTGTAAATAAAGATATGGATCTACTTAATTTGACTAACGAAATGGCCTTTGATAGGGTCGCGTGGAGAAGAATGATTCATGTAACCGACTCCATTTGATGGGATTTAAGGCTTAGTTTGGTTTGGTTATATGCAAGTGTAAGTAAGTATAACTAACAATATATTATAAATAATTTATGCATTTTACAAATAATTATCTATTGCTTTTAAATAATTCACTTTAACATAAAGATTTTATTTTTAAATTACTAATATAATAAAGTTTAAAATTATTTAGGGTAAATTAAAAATACACCTTTTGAGATTTGTTTAAAATACAAATTACTCTTTAGAGTTTGGAAAATTATAAATACTTCTCTGTCAGAATTTTTTATTTAACAGAATTAATTGAAAAAGTGAAGTTTCTAACTGTTCACCTATACAATACAATAATAAAATTATCTGAATTATTATTTGAAATAAAATTTTAACATTATTAAAAATTGTTAATTAATTTGATAATTTATTAATAAAAAGACTTATTTATTATGAAATTAAAAATTTTAAGAAGTATAATATAATTTTTAAAATTATAAAAAATAATTTATAATTTAAATAAACCTCATATACTACGTTTGTAATTTAACCAATTATTTAAGGATCCCATTTTTAAAACAAAATTTGTGGTCCCAATGCAACAGTATTAAAGGCCAGCTTTTACTTTCAGGTGTATCGCGAAAAAAAAAAAAAACAAAGAAGAAAAAGAAGCAGCTTTCGATGTTGAATAATGTTATATATATTAATTAATATATTAATAGATGATATAATATAATTTTAAAAATTTTAAGTATTTATAATTTGTATAATAGGTGGAGTCAATAATAACGGCATAACACTAGTTGATATATTAATGTGTACATTAATTAGTGTATTTAGTATCGCTGTTCTACGTTTGTTTAAACTTATTAATATTATAAAAAAAAATTAAAAAATAAAAGGGTAAATTATAAATACATTCCCTGAGGTTTACTTAAAATATAAATTGGCCTTGTGGTTTGGAAAATTACAAATACTTCTCTTTCAGAATTTTTTATTTATCAAAATTAATTGAAAAATTAAAATTTCTAACTATTCACTTATACAGTAATAAAATTATCTGAATTATTAATTGAAATAAAATTTTTACATTATTAAAAACTGTTAATTAACTTAATAATTTATTAATAAAAAAACCTATTTATTATGAAATTAGAAACTTTAGAAGACATAATATAATTTTTAAAATTATAATAATAATTTGTAATTTAAAAAAATATTAAAAGATATATTTATAATTTATCCAAAATAAAAACGATGCGACACACGAAAGCCATACCTTAGGGTTGGTTTGACATAAACTAAATAATACAAAAAGTTAAAAAGTCATTATCCTATTTAAGTCACATCATCTTATTTAAATCACATCACCCCTCTAACACATCACATTAAACCCAACCCAAACCCAACCCATATAAGCCAATAAATAAAAAAAATATACTTTTTTAGAACATCCAAAACCAATCCTTTAGTGTCCACACAAAGTGGGTGTTTGGGAAGTGAGTTTTTATGTAGATTTTAGTAGATGTAGGTTTTTATGAGATAAAAAATTTTTAGTGTTTGGGAAGATAGTTGAGTTTTTATGTGGTTGGATGTGATGTTTGTGAGAGAAAAAGTGAAATGATTATGGGGTTGGATGTGATATTTTGTTTGGTTGTATTTTTTTTGATTTTGCAAAACTTTTGTCTTTTAGTAATTTTTATGAGATAAAAAATTTGGGAGATTGCTTCCCAAACGCCACTGAACTGCCTAATCTTTTGTACGATAATGATCACATGTTAGTGCACAGTGTCATGTATTTGCTTACTTTTTTTTTTTTTTTAACAAGTAAATACACCATAAGGTTTACAAAGCAGAAAAAGAAAGATCAAAAGCTATACAAGAAGCAAGTGGAAGCAGGGGAGACGAGACCCAGCTTGATCCTAAATTACCCCTGAGAAAGTAGACTGCAATTGTTACCCAATTGGCCACCTGATTGGTTGAGCGAGGACTCCAGTGCAAAATGTGGCCCATTAACACTGTATTTGATTGGAGAATTTGGAGAAAAATTTGACAAAGGAAATAGAAAAGGTAGATAAAATGTAAATAAAATATACTTATATTTCACTTGATTTCACACATATTTTTTTTTTTTTTCCAAATCATTCTTTAAATCTGCTAACCAAACACAACGTAAAAAGGTAAAAACTTTGGTATCTCTCATGGTAACAATCAAATCCCAGGACGGGGCATCCTCCGAATCACACACGAGGATAGCAGAATTTTCATGCCATTATTGCTTATTTTCATGCCATAAGTATAATTTTTTTTTTTAAAGTAGAATTTGAACTCTCTTTATTGGCATAAAAATTGGAATAGTTCATTTCAATTATTTGCAAGGAGACATACCGAAAAAGTGGATATTATTTTGTCAATTTAGTAAAATTAAAAATGTCTCAAAGGAGTGTTTTTAGAAAGATGATTAGAAATTAATTTTTAATTTTTTTTGAAAAACGTATAAAAAATATGAGAGATGCTATGATTCAAAATGAATTAAAAGTTAAGAAGTGACTTTTAATCTATTTCTCAAAAAGGCTAAAGTCACATTTTGAATTTAGACCTTTGAAAAATATAGTTGTCTATGGCAATTTTTTTTTTTTTATAAAAATAATCATATAATGCTATGGCCACACATGATATCATAATCAAATAAAGAATATTACTCACAAAAAGACTATTTATAATCTATTGTCACTTTTTAACATAAGAAAATTGTAAAATGTATCTTAGGCCTTGTGTGGCAAGTAACTGTTTTAGTTTAAAAATTAAAAAGTTATTAAAAAAATCAAAAAGCCTATAACATATACCAAAAAGTTAAAGATTCCATTTTCTCTCTACTTTTTGCACACATTTTCGTAAAAAGTCAAAAAATCATCCCAAACATACTGAGTATGTTTGATTTAGTTTTGAGAGAGTAGTTTTTAAAAATTGTTTTAGGAAGAGAGTTTAGAATTTTTTTTGGTTTGTTTGGTTGTGTATTTTGAAAGTAGTTTTGGAGTTTGGAATTGTAACGCCCTCAAAAATAATACGTATAAACCCAACATTCATGACATCCATAGACATAAGAGAATAAAACATATTTCTATTTATCAGAGTATTCATTACAAAAGTATTACATGTTGACAACAAAAGTAAATGCGCTACAGGCTTACAACTTTCCAAGCCAACACTTGGTTACAAGAAAAAGAGTACTAACTTAAAACACATTAAGCCCTTGACTTGAATTTACATGTAATACTATTAAGATAACAACAAAAAGATCTTTCAGCCTCTAAACCTCGCAAGCTACGTCCTTGGAGGTGGCATATCACCTGAACCTGAAAATGATGTCTCATATATGGTGAGCCAAAGCCCAATAGAGATATATTAAACCAAATATGAGCGATAACTAAAACATTAGCATTTGATAAATGTTTAATTCATATAAACAAACGTACATCTCTTTCATGACCAATCCATATTCACAAATATATTTCAATCCCTTTTTGTTTCATTATCCAAACCAATTCATAGCTATGGTTCTCTGTTCATCCAGACAGTTTATAATGAGACTACAACTCATGTTATTAATACTTCGATCATGATCAATTTATATGAGACTACAACTCATATCATTCACATTTCAACACTTCAATTCTTTATGTTGTGCAAACGTAATTCAAATTTCGGGACTTTCACCCTGGATACTCTCGCCAACTTAGTTATCACTGGAGTCTATCCCCTATCTCATCCCAAACAGGTTTAGGAGTACATCCCCTAAGCAATATACATACACAATGTATTTAAACACTCATCATATACAATGATCAAGCAAAGCACATATTCAATGTGACAATTCAACCGTCACATTCAACGACTCAACCATTTGATTAGTTTCAGTTTTCCCTAATCAGCATACAGTGTCTACAACAATTAAGACTATCTTTCACCGATAGCCCAAAGCAGTTATTTCTAAACAGATAATAAGTTCATCAAATAGATAAATTATCAACATTTTCATAGGTGAGTGATTAATCAATCCAACTACGCCATTAAATCTCATAATTTCCCAATTTCACGATTTTCAATTCAATTTTACATTCTCATACTTTCCCAAATTAATTAATCACATTAAATTAGGGCTTTTCCTCATTTTTCCCAACTTTGGCCCTAAGGCTTATTTTCATCAATTCGACAACAATAATCTCATTTTCCAAGGTCTCACATACACATGGAGTTTAACAATTGAAAACCCCTTTTTGTAATTTCAAATCAAAATCCTAACTTTCCCAAAATTCCCAAACAACACCAACTATACAAAATGCCAAATATTTATGTCAAAACTCATAGAGAGGAGTAGGTTATCCTTACCTCAAATGAAAAGACCCAATGGAGAAGATGAAGGAAACTCAAGATGTTCCAAACCCAATGATTTTCGGATCAAAACGTAGCCCACACCAAGCTCCACACTTTTTACAAAGGGATTAGAGTAGACACACCCAAGAACCGTGGGTATTTCTAGAGAGAATGTGTATGTAGAGGGAGAGAGAGTCATATCTAGGGTTTGAAAGAAGAAGAGAGTGAAAAAGTGAGTAAAAACCCGCTGCTGCAAACTGATATACTCGAGGCTCGCTCGAGCGAAGGATTGGTCGCTCGAGCGACCAGACACAGATGAACCTCGCTCGAGCCAACAACATGAAGCTTCAGGTCTACAACCCAGAAGCACGCTCGAGCGCAGGAGTCCTCGTTCGAGCGAAGAAACCTAAAATATAGTCCTTGCTCACTCGAGCCAAGAAACACAATCTTCAGGTCCAAACTAGACGCAGACACATGCTCGAGCGCAAGAATGCTTGCTTGAACCAATAGACACACCACTAAAATCTCGCTCGAGGGAAGGAACCCTGGCTTGAGCGAAGGAACTAAAACCCAGAGCTCGCTCGAGCGACAAAAGCCTCGCTCAAGCGAAGACACCAAAAACTGGATAGCAACCACTTGTTTCAAAACACACCCAACTTGTTACAAACCTACTCAACACATCCTAAAACTCAAATACAAAGAATTAAAGGACGGAAATGCAACATATACAACAACAGACATCCACGGAACCGAGTCCGGAATACAATAACCAATGGAGGAAAAACCAAGATCGCTATAGGAATGATTGGATCTGTTGTTGTAATTGAGTTGATGGGTGTGAGAAAAAAAGTGATTGAGAAGGAAAGAGGAGAGAAAAAAATTGATTGATTAATTGATGTGTAAGAGAGAGAAAGTGATTTTAGAAATTGTTTTGTAAAAATTACAAATTAAACAAGTTTTTTTTAAAAAATTTCCCAAAATCACTCTACAAAGCCAAACCAAACATACCTACTAGTTTTTTTTACCTCATATTTTAGTCAAAAAGTCAAAAAATTATTAAAATAGCCTATTCCTAAACAAGGCCTTAGAATAAACAAAAATGAGTGAGACCACTAAAAAGATGAGTACTAATAGCTCTAAAGTGGTGTGAGTCCCGCATGATGGGATGTTTTGCTCTTGTGTTTTTTTTTTTTTTTTAAATTTTTTTTTACCTCATTAGTGGTCAATTAGTGCTCCCAAATTAGTGGGATGAATCATTAGGGTAGAATAAATAGCATTTTCTAATCATTTAAAACTCCAAGTTAATCATCACACTTTAGGGAAAGTTAAGAAAATTGTTAATTCTCACTTCATTTAGGTGTCATTTGGGAAGCTAAGTTTGAGATTTTTTAAAGTTATTTTAGTCACAAAAAATAAAATAAAATTTTTAGTTTAATAAGATAAAACATCACATTCAATTTATAATCATTACATTCTTCTTCTTACAAAAAAAAATTAAAAAGACAAAAAAAATATAAATTTTTTTTCAAACAAGACTTTTTAACCTCAATCTAAAATAACTAAAAATTCATAAAGCTAAAAAAATCAACTCACTTTTCAACCCACTTCCTAAATAAACTCTTACAAACATTCGAAAATTTTAATATCCAAAATTATAAGTAACATTTATTTCAAATAAAAAGCAGGAAAACAATGCTTAAAGTATATTTATAAAAAAAATCCAAATAAAAAAAAATTTACATAAGCAAACATGGAGGGATCGTCAGAAAAAAAAGATCTCCAAAATCTTCACTGCCTGCTGCAGTTGCAGGCTTTGTGAGCTTTGTGAATGAATGTGCCATGCCGCTTTTCGTAATTCAAAGAAGTATCTCGGGGATAGTTTGGTCATTGCGCCTAGCACCCCCTCCAAGATATTTTCAATCCACTCAAGTATAATCGCCACCGTACGAAAACGACAACAAAGCATTAGAAATCAACGGCTAGGATTCGCGCATATGCCGTTAGCCGCATGGGTCATCGATTTTTCTTACCACAAATTGTTGGGTACCGATTCTGTCAGGAAACCAAGTATACGAGCGAATCATCTGTCAACACGTGTAAAAGCCTTAGCTTTACCCAGAATCCAATCGACATGTTGGTGAGAAAGAAATGACATGTTCTAACTTTAATATTATATGAGATTTATTTATTTTATTTTTTTTGGGTTATGTTTTTGAAAAATAACTTAACAATTGTTAAATTGTAAATGAAGTGGAGTAATGTTCTAAAATTACTAAGCAATAATAATTTAGAGTATTAATTTTAATATTTTAATAGAACACTAATGATATGATAAAGAAAAAAAAATAAATTAAGATTAAAATATTAAATGAGTGGAGTCCACTACCAACTCATTAGAACTGGTTTTAAAATTCAAGAATTAAAACTCAAAAGTATTTTCATTATTAAATAATCTCTTCACGTTGATGTGGAAAGAAATTATTTTTTTTTCTCTTGATATAGTGTCATGTGATATTCTAATTATATATCAATTGATTAAAATTGTAAAATCTAATATTTTTTATTGAATTTTTTTTAAGAATGAGAATTATCAAATAATAAATAGCATGGAATAATGTTTCAATATCATCGAATAATTATTTTATGTTAATGTTGGGAGAAATTCTTTTCTACTCATGGCTATATAATATTCCAATTTAATATTGATTGGTTAATTAAAATTATATAATTTTAATTAATTTTTTAACTTTTCATATAAAGTCGTGTAAAAAAAATATAAAGAATAGTGTGATGAGTTATTTTGACATTTAGGATATTAGTATTTTTTGTTGAGTTTTTAAAGAACAATGGACAAATATCAAACGATAATAATAGTGTGGAATAAAAAGATCCCACATAATCACTATGATGTTGGTGCGTCGTATGTTAGCGGGCCCCTCCCTCACACCATAGAGCATTGATTTCGGAGAGGAGGGAAATTGAGAACCGCAAGCTTAAATACCGCACTCTCTGTGCCGGCCTCAAACGGAGAGCAGAGGCTGCGATTCAACGCATCGTACTCTCTCTCCTCAAAATCTCGATACATATAGAGAGAGAAAGAGAGATAGAAAGAGAGAGAGAGAGAGAGAGAGAGAGGGGTGTAAAATCGCAGGAGGTGAAGGAACTCGAAGAACTTTTCTTTCAGGTATATTCTAATTTGCATAAATGTATTTATTTATATGATCTATTTTGGCTTTTGAGTTTCAAATTTGTACTCACATTTCGTTGTTGCGATTAGAGGAAATCATAAATGGTGTGGTTTAGGCTGGATCTAGGTGGAGATAGTAATTTTTAGCTCAGATTTGAGCCTTCAAAAATGGAATCGGGTGATTGCGAATTGGGTCAGGGATTTATGATGTTTGTAATTGAGAAAAAATTATAGTTTTGGAATTTGATCGTAGATTGTAGGTGATTTTGAGATGCGTTTTGTTTTTTAGATCATTTTGTTGTACGTTTTGTTCATTTTCACTGGCTTCTTGATGTGAAGTTTCGTTTTTGCACTCTGTTGTGTCTTTTTTACGTTTTGTTTGGTTGCTGAGAAAGCGGTGGAAAAGAAAATATAAAATCTTTTTAGCTATACTTTGCCTGGCTAATGTCTCAATTTCTGTTTGATTCTTGATCGAGTTGTGACCTCAGAATTTAGTTTCCTCAGGTACACTAATCGAAAATTCAAATCTTATTTTTGGCATTGTTTTGTTAGTTACCAAACGGAGAATTATTCTGCTTGATTCCATTGCCATCTTCCTCTGCCTCTCTTCATATTTTAGTTTTCTTGAGCAAAGTCTTTTGGTTTCTTTTCTTTTATTGGATGAATCTTCAATTTTTTAATTAAGCTTTGGATCTGTAAAAGTGCCGCCTCTAAAATATTTTATAAAAATATACTTGATTTTGTCTAGTATATTCTGTCATCTTTCTTTTCAGCGATATTAAAGAAATATCTAAAATTTAAATTATTTAAATCAGATTTACAGCGAGTGGAATCCCCCTCCTACTGCTATGCTTAATTTATTTTATACTTCGAAATTTTTATGTATTTTTTAATATAATATATATTTTGATTTTTTATTAAAAAAATTTGGTACATAGGCTAATATTATTAATGTCCACTCTCAAAAAGTTTAAAAAAAAATTGTTTAATGCACTCATGACTCTTCCATCCTCCCTGTATAGCTGTTTGTGGTTATAAAGACTTCATCTAGAAAGTGACTCGATAAATTTAAATTTATAGTTTATATTTAAAATTATAAAATTGTTATTGTGAATCATATTATAAATAAATCAATTATTGATTGGGAACAGATTTTTGTTTTGTTATTTTGGGTTCCTAGAGCTAAGTGGTCCTTTGGATAAACCATATAGGGTGGTCCTTTGCTACTTGCCAGTGCAGAATCCTGAACATGGTTATACTTTTTATTTCAAAGAAAATGCAATAATGTCAGAAGTATAAAGAGATTTGTTTGGATTTTCAATTATTACATTAATGTCACTTACCATATTTACGCATTACATTTAGGCTTGGTTTGACATCTTTAAAAAAAAAAGATAAAAAGTTAAAAAGTCATTATCTTATTTAAGTCATATTATCTTATTTAAGTCATATCACCTCTCTATTCCATCACTTCAAACTCAATCCATATCCAACTTACATTTCATAAAAAGTCAAAAAGTGCACTTATTTAGAACATCTCAAACAACCCCTATCAAATATGTTAGGGACTTACATTAATCTATTCAGAAAATTTTGAGTGGGTGATTATGTAATGGAAATTAATTTATGTAGGGTGTCATTTATGTGTAAAATAAATCTGAATCACAAAATAAAAATTTTGAATAATTTTTAGGTAGACAAGGGTAGATACGGAATGTAGACAAGGGTAGATACGGAATGTAACTCATGACGATAATAAATCCAGATGACATTTAAGGGTTGTTTGGGATTACCTAAATAAGTATATTTTTTATCTTTTTATAAAAAGATGTGCAGAAAAGTAGAAATATGATGTAATAAAAAAAAGATAAAAAGATGATTAATTTGTGTATGCCAGACTTGATGTTAAGTTGTAAAAAAATTTAATAAAAAATACTTAGAAAAAGAGGTGCTGACTTACATGGTAAGTGCGAGGTAGTTTCCTTCCGCGTCAACTTTTTGAATATCTGTCTGTTTGCTTTCGGGTTATAAAAAGCTGTGACGCACAGTCTAGGTTGGCTGGTTTTATTAATTTCTTTTGAGTATAAAATACACTCTTTAAAATTTAATTAAAATATAAATCACTGTGTGATTTTAAAAATTATATTCTATCTCTTTAAAATTTGTAATTTTATAATAAATTATCTATTTTATTAATAAATTATCAAATTAATTAATAATTTTTAATAATATTAAAAATATATTTTAATTAATAATTTAAGTTATTTTATTATTATATAAAAAAATAATTATGAATTTTATTTTTTTAATTAATTATGTTAAATAAAATTTTTTGACAAGGAGTATTTGTAATTTTTTAAATTACAGGAACAATCTATATTTTAAGTAAATTTTAAGAGTGTATTTGTAATGTAATTATTTCTTCTTTTATTGGTAGAAGTATATATAGTAATCAAAATATCTGAGTAACTGTGATTGTGAGTTTTGACGTTCCATAATTTGGTCTTTAATTGATTAATAGTGATTCTGGTGTTGTATTGTGGAATCTGTCGGCCATCTCATGATGTTGAATATTTGGACTTAGGTAGGTACTCACCAAAAATACCTCTATACATTGAATATGATCTTTTCCTCTGCCAATGGGTCTTGTTGTAGTTCAATAGATAACACTATATCAATAGAATTTTTTACATAAATTTTATAGTTATGCAGAATGAAATCGCGCCTAATATTAAAAACCCATTAAGTTGGGAGTTTAAATCTTATTAGAGGCCTACTTATCTGTACTATATGTTTGTTGGTTCTCTACCTATCTTTTAAGAATATATATATAATATATTTTAAAGCCTAAAATATAATTAAAAATTAAAAGTAGAACATAAAATGAAAATAAAGAAAAGATATGCTCTTTGAAAGGTGCCTTCTGTTATTAATGTTGTTGTCACCAAATTGAAGATATATGTAACCTATGAAAAAAGGGTAACCCGACCAATCAAGTGCATGGCGTGATGACTAATCATTAATTTGTGATATTTCATTTAATTGGATACAGCCTTTTGTTGACCCACAGTCCCACTTTCGCTTTTGGTGCAGCATCGTTATGTTTGGTACTCGTCGTTTTGTCTTCCTTCAGAAGTGGTAGTTGTTATGTTATGTATTGTGACCTTAGCAACCACCACAAAATTAAATTAGAAAATGACTGACTATACACAAGTTTATAAATTGTTTATGAAAAATGTAGATTCGAAAAGAATTATTAAAATTTTTTTGGTCATTCTCTTGAAATCTATAGAGTAGTTGATTTTTTATTTGATACTTAAAAATAAAAAATTTAAAATTTAAAACATGATCCACTTACATAATATAATAATAATAATAAAAAAAGCTCATACAAATTAGAAAAAATTGAAAATTTATTATTTAATGTAGTCATCCATGTGCCTCCATCTTATGCATAAACTGAGACATATGCCATCTACCATTTAAGTTTTAGTTCAAGATTTGATCAGATCAGATCAAAACGAAGTAGTCAGATTTAAACAGTTTCTCTCAGCCCATCTCTTTTTAATTGTCTTGGATTGCTACATCCTTGCATGAGAACCCTTTCTTTTAATTTTTTGTTGGTAGAATTATTTAAGTCAGACAAAGACGATACGGCACGCATATATTGTTATTATTTTTTTATACCTGCGTAGCTGAATTAAAACACGAGCTTGTGAGAAGCACGGTGATGTCATGATAGACTTGTCAATTCAACAACTTGGGTGATTTCATGGTAGGCTTAGTCAATTGAACAACTTGGGAGTTTTCTTATTCTTTATCTTTTAATTTTTTGTTGGCCATTTCACCATTTTGCATACACCAAATTAGTATATGGCTACTTTTAATTTGTTTCGAGACTTCTTGATAATGAATCACTTGTGTTTCCACTTTTTTCGGTTGGTGTGCAGAAAGAGCATTGCTTCCATGAGATTCACACATAATCTGTGTCAATGAGAAACACTCTTTTTTTTCTTTTTTTGTTCTAGAAGCAAAACATAATTAAACAAAAAATGTGGAGGGCAGTTTGCACATGGGAAAGAGCTTCCATGAGATTCACACATAATCTAAGTAAATGAGAAACACATAATTAATCAATGAACAGGGAGGGTGGTTGTGCGCCCGCGCACGCACACACATATATAGATCTGTTTTGTTGATTGAGAATATCACAAAATTGTCTGGTGTGTGGTGGATGAATTAGGAAATAGCAAAATTAAAGAAAGTCAAATTTATAATATAATCATAGGAAAACTCTGTACATAATGAAGACACAGTTTGTTACAAATATGTTATGATAAAATCAATTTTTAATTTATACACACATTATACATGGTATTCATGTGTGTATATGTATACATCTTTTTATCGTACATTTTTAGAATAGTCCATATTGTGCATTAACATCTCTATATCTTGTCCCATGTCCCCTCTTTGTGCTTCATAGATTTTAACATTTCTTGTCACTGTTCATGCTTCATAGGTTTTAAGATTTCTTTGCACTGAAGTATATTCGTAGAGACTCATCACTTGGTTTATACATCTTTGTATCGTACTTTTTTCAAATATAAATGTACCATATTAAGTATTAACATATCTATATCTTGTCATGCTTTATGTCCTTTTCATGTTTCATAGGTTTTAACATTTCTTGTCACTATATTCTTGGAGTTCATGCTTCTTAGGTTCTAAGATTTCTTTGCACTGAAGTATATTCTTGGAGACTTTGAAGTTCTGAATTTTCATCACTTGGTTTTGCTTACTTTCATTTTCATCCCTCTTATATTATACTTTGATATACTAAAGGATATCCAGTCTGTATTCGCAATTTGATACTCTTACCAGCTAATTCTCATTAGTATAATTATGTTTCCAAATTTGTACAGAATTAAAAAACAGGGTAGTTATGTTACTAGTCTAGTCTTTTGAACTCAACAAGGGTTAAAGAGTGTTTGTTTGTTACTCTTCAAGCAGAAATATTGATCGGTTGTGTAAGTAAATAGGAATTGAATTTGTAAAATGCCCATGAAGTCCTTCACAAGAACATATTTCCTACACATACATACCCAAGTTTTTTATTTTTTATATAAACTACTTGCATTATGCTCACTGTCATAATCATTTTTGCAGGTTAGTGAACAATGGGTGCAGGTGGCCGAATGTCTGTTCCTCCTGAGGGAAAGAAGTCAGACCGTGATGTCATCCGGCGAGTTCCTTACTCAAAACCTCCATTCACAGTTGGCGAGATCAAGAAGGCCATACCACCCCATTGTTTTCGTCGATCTGTTCTCCACTCATTCTCCTACGTTGTTTATGACTTGATCATAGCCTTCCTGTTCTACTATCTCGCCACCAATTACATCCACCTCCTTCCTCAACCTCTCTCGTACCTTGCCTGGCTGGTTTACTGGATCTGTCAAGGTTGTGTCCTAACCGGTGTTTGGGTCGTAGCCCATGAGTGTGGCCATCATGCCTTCAGTGACTACCAATGGCTTGATGACACAGTTGGTCTCGTCCTTCACTCTGCTCTCCTTGTTCCTTACTTCTCTTGGAAATATAGCCATCGCCGCCACCATTCCAACACAGCTTCTCTAGAGCGCGATGAGGTGTTTGTTCCCAAACTTAAGTCCAGCATTGGATGGTATTCCAAATATCTTAACAACCCACCTGGCCGAATTCTCACAGTCATCATCACACTGACTCTAGGCTGGCCGCTATACCTAATGTTCAACGTTTCAGGCCGACATTATGATCGTTTTGCATGCCACTATGACCCTTATGGCCCTATTTACTCAGATCGCGAGCGCCTTCAAATCTACCTCTCTGATGCTGGTGTTCTTGGAGTTAGTTATGTGCTTTATCGGTTTGCACTAGTAAAAGGACTAGCTTGGGTACTCTGTCTTTATGGCGGTCCTCTTCTCATCGTGAATGGGTTTCTTGTGCTGATCACGTGGTTGCAGCACACTCACCCTGCATTGCCACACTACGATTCATCTGAGTGGGACTGGTTGAGAGGAGCTCTAGCTACATGTGACCGAGATTATGGAATTCTAAACAAGGTATTTCATAATATCACTGATACTCATGTAGCCCACCATTTGTTCTCAACAATGCCACATTACCATGCAATGGAAGCCACAAAAGCAATAAAGCCGATTTTGGGAGATTATTATCAGTGTGATGGGACTCCGGTTTTGAGGGCAATATGGAGGGAAGCAAAGGAGTGCATTTATGTTGAGAATGACGAAAGTGACCAAACCAAAGGTGTTTTCTGGTACAAAAACAAGCTTTGAATGGCGGAAGAAATTGCAGGCGGGGAAGTTTTGGTTTCTTGTTAGGGACTAAACTCCCATCTCCTGGTAAAAGTTAGGTTGTTTTTGTTGTTTTTGTACTGAATCTCTAATTTTAGATTAATTATTTTTGTTGTTCACTACATGCTTGGAACATTGCAAACTGGTGAAGTTTGAAGGACCTCTGTTGGGTTTTGATTTTTTGATATTTTCAAATGTCGGTATCAATTTCACTGAATTTCACGGAATTGTAATGTGAAAGAGTGTCTAAAGAATAATTTTATTGGCACAGGATTGCACATTAAATAAATAGTATCACTATCACATACATATTAGGAAGTGGGCGATTGACAGAGGTTGTCACACGTTGGTCTTTGTGATTGATTCTGTGTTTGTATAATTATTGGTGATTGAATCTTGAATTGTAATGTACTCTTTGTTCATTGAAGTTCTGGTGATTCAGTACCCCTGATACTTCATTCATTTAGTCCATTTATAAAATTTAAAAGTCACAATCAAAATAAATATAATCGACACATTAAACTTAGATGTGAATGATATGGAGAAGAACCCAGAAAGCCTTTGCTTTGCAAGTTGCAACCAATCCAAAGCTATCTGTAATTATAAATTTAAATGGGAAAACACATTCTTATTGACCATTCTATGATATATATAAAGCTAAGCTGTAAGATCAAAAGATGATTTCACGTCTCAGTGTATCCTGCAAAGCCCAACTCGTTAAGAGTTGCACAACCCATAATTTTCGGCTGGAGGGAGCTTCAGCAATTAAGTGAGTCAAACTCCAAATGAAGCAGAGTGACCCCTCTACTTCGTCCACTTCTTCACTCCCAAATACCCATGAAAATTGAAAAAATAAGAAAGAAGACGGCGAAACCAACCCAACCCAACCCAACCCAACCCAACCCAGTGTACATATCTCTCCTAGAAAAGCACCCAAACCAGCCTCCAAACCAAACCTTAGTGATATGTGCTTTTAATTTAAGAAAACGGTTCGTGAAGGAACCAAATGTGAAATGGGTCGGGTCCAAGTCTTGGGCTGGCCCAATCCACTGAAGTCCAAATCCAAGTGGGTTAGACGAGTATATGGGCAAACCAATTGAGCCCAACTTCATGATCAACAAGTCCACCCAAGTCCTCAAGCACTTGGGCCCAACCCGCAGTGGAAAGGCTAGTCCAGCCGTGGTGCTGGGCTGGGCCGAGCTGCGAGACTGAACCTTTGGGCCGAACAGGAAATAGGCCGAGCCCATACAAAGATATCCGAATGGATCAGCCCATCTCAATGAATGATCCTGTGAAAGGCCGAGACAAGGCATAATGATACCGAGCTGAGGCACGTTGGTACCGAGCTGAGGAAACCTCGCAAGGAAACGTGGAAGTTGTGAATGTGTGCATGTGCAAGTTGCCACCTCAGCTGGTCCCCTACACCTAGAATCACGGAAGTTGTTGAATCAAAGGAATGTGGTTTGTTATCAGCATGATTACAATGAGTATATGCATTCAATGGCAACTACCAGGTGGTCCCCTACCTTGGACAATCCTAAAAGGACATCTGGCAGCATCCAGGCTCCATGAACTCACCTTGAGAAGCAAGCAAGGAACACTATATATACAACATGAATTTCACATTGAACGTAACTGAACCACTCGAAGCACAATCACACTTAGATACAAACCCAACTCGATATACATTCCTTCTCCGATCACTAATTCCTACACCGGAGGGGTTATCCGGCCAACCCCGGTCGGGCAGCTCTAACGGTGCTTCTCTTGGCAGGAATCCCAGTCCCTGGATAGTCCAACCAAGTGCAGGGCCCTGATCCACTTTCATCTAGTGCGGAATCCGGTACGCACAATTGGTGCGGTGAGCGTGGATCATTTCGTCTCTAAGCTCTACACTTAGTTCCGGCGATGGGGATTGAGGACGTTCCGCCTTCAACACATACTCCACAAACGGAGAAGACGAAGGACAAAGGTTTGGCACTCCCAACAGTTCTGGAAGAACGAACTGGAAACAACAACCGGACCCCTGAATCCGTAGAGCATCGGTTACCTTTCGCTGAAACTTCTTCTCATCACTTTCTTCTGGAAAAGGATTATAGAGATCGAATCATAGACTCCATGGGGATGGAGACACAGGAGCTAAAAGCTCAACTTAAAAGGGTGTTGGGTGATCCGACGGAAAAAAGAACGGAAGCAGAACCCTCTCGCCTGCAACGAAGGAGCTCAACCAGAGAGCCACTAGTGAAAAAATTCGCCAGAAATGAGTCTAGGCAACGAAGCCAGCCTATCCCGGTACAGAGTGAAGCGGCAAGCAGCCACACCCGTGGGTCACGCTGGAGAAGGGCTAAGAGGCAGAAGACAGTCAGTCAGCAAACCGAGTACCCCCCTCAAGACCTTCGTACTTGGTTGATTGGCAACAAGCAGAACGAACAACATCGGGATCATCTAGACCGTACTGTCCCCTAGAGAGAACACCGAGCACTGGATAGGCTCGTCTCCTCACCATTCTCCCCGGAAATTGAGGCCATGAGACCTCCAAAGAAATTCACCCCACCGAAGTTCACTTCATACGATGGGAAGTCAGACCCGCTGACACACATTAGCCATTATAGACAAATGATGTCCTTATGGAGCCGAGATGAGGCACTGATGTGCAAAGTCTTCCCATCCAGCTTGGGAGAAACCGGACTTCGATGGTTTGATCGACTCCCCGCTGGATCGATTCGTGGCTGGAAGCAACTCTCCGAAGAGTTTCTAGCTAGGTTCGTCTCCAACACTAAGATTCCGAAAGAGCCGGATACACTGTTCGGCCTTCGAAAAGAGCAGGAGGAAACGCTGCGCAATTATGCTAGGAGGTACTGGGAAGAATACAACGACCTGGAGGAAAATGTATGTAGTGAACAGATGGCCGTCTTGTCTTTCAAGCATGGTCTGCGCCCGGAAAGTAAGTTGAGACAATCAGTTACCAAGCGCCCAGCCACAGCGTTAAAAGACTTGTGTGCCAGGATTGAGCAATACGTACGCCTCGAAGACGATCAGATCCCCATTGAGGTAGCGTCAGTGGAACAAACAGCTCGGCACAAGAAGAGAACAGATCGAGGAGAACACAGAGGGATCGCAGTGAATGAAGTGGATAAGTCCAAATCCCACGAAGCCGTCGTGACTATGTTCAAAGAGCCAATTTATCGAATCCTGGAAAAGATCAAGAGAGAACCTTTCTTTGTTTGGCCGCCAAAAATGTTGGGAGATCCGGTTCGGCGCAATCAGAAGCTCAGGTGCACTTACCATCAAGACAGGGGGCACATGACTCAAACTGCAGAGCACTGAAACAACACTTGGAAGACTTAGTAGCAGCTGGACACCTTCGGGATTACATTGATCAAGATAAGGAAGTGACCGAACCAGGGAATCCACTACCAGAACCAAATGTTGAGCATCCACCTCGGCTGATAATAAATGTGATACACGGGACAGCGACTCAAGAGCCTGAGGAGACACTGAGAGAAGAGATTGCTAAGGCTGTGCAAATCCAACAAGTCATGTCAGTAGAGCCTGCATTGAAAAAGGTACGCGCAGTATCCAAATCCCCCTTTTGCACCGTTTCATTTACTAGAAAAGATTTAGAGGGCATATAGCACCCACATACTGATGCACTGATTATAACTGTGGGAATTGGTAAACGATTTAACGTAAAATGAGTCTTGGTAGATCAAGGTAGTGCAGCAGATATATTGTATTATGATTTGTTCAGAAAGCTTGGTCTCTCCGAGCAGCACCTCACCCCAGCGGCAGCCCCGTTGGTCGGTTTCAATTCATAGCCAGAATGGCTGCTTGGCAGAATAGAGTTGCTAGTAGTGGCAGGAACAAAAACCCTTCAGATAGAGTTCTTAGTTATTAACACACCATCCCCTTACAACGCCATACTTGGCCGTCCGTGGATTCATCAAATGGAGGCAGTCCCTTCAACCTACCACCAGCTCAACGCGGAGTAGAGCATATCTTAGGGGATCAAGTTGCGTCCAAACATTGCTTCATGGCAGCATTAAAGGCAAAGCAGCTCTGCAATCGGGTACAGACGGTAGAAGTGGCCGAACAGCCAGTCTTGGAAGATGTGGGGGGAGCTCCAGAGGGAAAAATAGTATAGGATTTGGAGAGAGTCCTGGTAAAAGAGGATGACCCAGAAAAGTACTTCCTTATCGGTACCTCGCTAAGCGCTGATGAGAAACTTCAGTTGCTGGAATTGCTGAGGGAAAATATGGAGGTATTCGCATGGTCAGCATATGACACTTCAGGGTTGGACCCAGAATTTGCTTGCCACAAGCTCAACATCAACCCTTCAGCTCGGCCCATTGTGCAAAAAAGTCGAAGATCCTCAGTCGAGCACACAGAAGCAGCAATTGCCGAAGTCAAAAAACTCCTGGCTTCAGGAGCAATCAGAGAAGTTCAGTACCCGCAATGGCTGTCCAACACAGTTGTGGTCAAGAAGAAGAACGAAAAATGGAGAGTTTGCGTTGACTTCACTTGCTTGAACAAAGCCTGCCCTAAAGATAGCTTTCCGCTGCCTCGTATTGATCAACTAGTAGACTCAACAGCAGGGTATGAGCGCATGAGCTTTCTAAATGCTTATAGCGGTTATCATCAGATACCACTGTTCGGTCCGGATCAAGAAAAGACAGCATTTATTACTCCGAAAGGAACTTATTGCTACAAAGTGATGCCGTTCAGCCTCAAGAATACCGGGGCAACCTACCAGCGGATGGTCACTCGGATGTTCAAGGACCAACTGGGAAAAACCATGGAGGCTTATATAGATGATATGGTAGTCAAGAGAAAGTTCGCTACAGACCATCTCACAGACTTGAAAGAAGTTTTTGGCATCTTAAAAAACCATCGGCTTCGCCTCAATGCCTCAAAATGCGCTTTCGGGGTAGGAACAAGGAAGTTCTTGGGATATATGGTCACTCACAGAGGAATTGAGGCGAATCCGGACCAAATAAAAGCAATACAAGATCTTGAAGTACCAACGAAGGCTAAGGAGCTGCAGAAACTGGCCGGAATGGCGGCTGCACTGAATCGGTTCATCAGCAAATCTTCAGATCGGATGAAGCCTTTCTTCCAGCTTTTGAGGAAAAGGGCAGCATTTGAATGGAGTCACGAGTGCACCGAAGCACTGCAAAGTCTCAAGAAATACCTCAGTACACCTCCCCTTCTGTCCACTCCAGAGCCAAGAGAGGAGCTGTACCTCTATCTAGTAGTCTCAGATCATGCCGTAAGCGCAGTATTAATTCGAGAGGTTAACAAGGAACAGAGGCCTATATATTACGTTAGCAAGACTTTACTAGATGCCGAGACACGGTATCTACCCTTGGAGAAATTAACTTACGCGCTGCTTATCGCCTCGAGGAAGTTACAACACTACTTCCAGGGACATACCATCAATGTCCTCACTGAATTCCCCCTCAGATCTGTATTTAGCCGAGCCGACTTCTCTGGCAGAACAACAAAATGGGCGGTAGAACTTGGCGAGTTTGACATTCGGTATCAACCCAAGACAGTAATTAAGGCCCAGGTCTTAGCAGATTTCGTCGTAGAATTTGCTCCCACCCAGAGTACCGAACCAGGGAATCCAAGTTCGGCACAGGTGCCATGCATCACCGAACAAGGAAAGCCCTGCGCTTCGGAAGCCTGAAAACTCTTCATTGGAAACATCTGGCAGCTCTATGTTGACGGGTCGTCCAATAACCGAGGTTCGGGGGCAGGAGTAGTACTTATCTCACCAGAAGGATTTATCTAGGAACAGGCTCTCAGGCTCGGTTGGAAGGCTTCGAACAACGAGGCAGAGTACGAAGCGTTGTTGGCTGGCCTACGCAGTGCCGAACACTTCAGTGCAGAACAGCTTCTCGTTTTCAGCGATTCACAGCTAGTGGTAAACCAGCTTTTTGGGGTATATGAAACACGGGATAAAAGAATGGCCATGTACGCAGGCAAGGCCAAAGACTTACTCAAAAAGTTTCAATCCATACGAGTAGAACGAATTAGTCGGGACAAAAACGGCCATGCTGATGCTCTGGCCTGTCTCGGCTCATCAATAGATACCAAAGATGCCAGAAAAGTTTGGGCTGAGTTCGTGCCAGAGCCAAGCATTGCATCTCCAGTCCTCTACAGCAGCGTAGAGCTGAGCTGGATGGATCCAATACTTGTTTTTCTAAAATCTGGTACTCTCCCCGAAGACAAAAAGGAAGCCAATAAAGTCAGACATAAGTCAGCTTAGTTTTGGATCTCACTATCTGGGAAGCTGTACAGACGCTCCTATCTTGGCCCTTATCTTCTATGTGTGCATCCAAATCTGGTCAAGAATGTTCTCTACGAAATTCACAACGGGATTTGTGGATGCCACGTTGGCGGAAGGTCGCTGGCGCATCGAGCCCTCACTTACGGGTATTGGTGGCCATGGATGCAACAAGATGCTCAGCAGTACGTACAGAAATGTGATAAATGTCAAAGGTTTGCTCCATTCATACATTAGCCAGCCAAAACTCTCACCCCACTTACCAGCCCATGGCCCTTTGCCCAATGGGGTCTAGATATTGTCGGACCATTGGCCCGAGGCACTGGGAACAGGCGATTTTTCATTGCTGCAACTGACTATTTTACTAAGTGGGTCAAAGTTGAGGCATTGGCAAATATCAAAGAAGCAGATACGAAGCGGTTTGTTATGAGAAATGTGGTGGTGCGTTTCGGCATCCCGCGGGTACTGATTGCGGATAATGGAACATGGTTTGATGGAAAGATCTTCAGAAAGTTTTGTGCCGACCTCAGGATCGAGTATAGGAACTCTTCTCCAGGGTACCCGCAAAGCAATGGACAGGTAGAGGCGTCAAACAAAACCATTATCAATGGAGTGAAGAAACGGCTTGAGCATGCTAAAGGAAAGTGGGTTGAAGAGTTACCCCACGTGCTATGGGCATACCGAACCACAGCACGGCGATCAACGGGGGAAACACCTTACTCACTAACTTATGGAATGGAGGCCGTCATCCCACTCGAAGTCGGCCTCCCAACCCTTCGATCTGAATTGTTTGAGAGCACCAGTAACGAGGAAGCTATTGCGCAAGCACTAGATATGGCAGAGGGCCGAAGAGAAGTAGCACTGATCAGACTTGTAGCGTATCAGCAGCAGCTCATCAAGAGTTTCAACCAAAAAGTTTTCCCAAGGCAATTTACACCAGGAGAACTGGTCTTGAGGAAAGTTATGGATCACAAAAGGGTGCCTGACGAGGGCAAACTTGGGCCTAACTGGGAGGGTCCGTACAAAGTTACAGTTGTTGTTGGAAATGGAGCTTACTACCTAGAGGATCTGAATGGCAGAGCTATACCTCGGCCCTGGAACGTAGCGAATCTCAAGAAATATTATCAATAGAATTGTCCCCTAACTTCTCTATCAGAATGTAAAGGCATTTATCTGTTGACCAATGCAAATGCTTCCCCACTTATCTCAAATTTATCAAATTCTTGTAATTAGCTTTGGTTCTTACCAAACGGAATTAGCTTTTATGTTTATCAAACGGAATTGGCTTTGATGTTTATCAAACGGAGCTAACTCTGGTCTTAATCCAAATGGACTTAGTTTCAGAACGACTGGACGGAATTTAAATTTGGTTAGCACTCAAACATGCCAAGTGGAATTGCTTGGTGGGATAATGTTTGGCAACTAAATTGGATTTTAGCCAAGTGGAATTGCTTAGTGGAAACCACACTAACATATCTTAAGTAAACGTCTTTGAATCTACGGAATTCCTTAAGTACCAACACGTCAACACTTCAGTACTGATTCAAACAAACAGAGTTAGAACAAGCGAGACCAGGCTCTGTCAGGAGAAAACTCCCAGCGTTAGTCTTACTCAACTCCAGGTGGGGGAAAATAATTGTTTTTCAAAACCAACCTGGACCCGAGTAAGACACCCCTTCATGTCTTTATCTCATTTAAACGCATCTGCGCTATCAAAGTTGCAACAAACTTAAGCATTCTTATCTGAGAGCACAATCTTCAGTACCAATCTCACTTAGCTTCAGGTGGGGGCAAACAATTGTTTTTTTTCAAAACCAACCAGGACCTAAGTAAGATCCACTTACAAACTCAAGCAAAGCCACACCGAGCATCAGTTCGTCCCCGAGGCCCCAACAATGCTCGACTGGGGGCAAGCAGTACAGAATCAGACAGAGCATCTATTCAAAACAGTATAGAACCAGACCGAGCATCTATTCGGCCCCGAGGTCCCAACAGTGCTCGGCTGGGGGCAGGCAGTATAGAAAACATTCAGACAAAAAAGCCAAACAACATTAGATTGCAAGTTTAAAGAGAAAATTCTATCATCCAACAAAAGGCACGGATGGCCCCATAACTAGCAGCAAAGAAAACAAAAGATAAAAGAAAAATTGTCTTGGCAGGAGCAAAAAGAAAGCTCGTCATGGAAACCGAGCCACAATACATCAAAACAAAAAACAAAAAAAAACAAAAAAAGTTCAAATCCTTTCAACTTCAACTTCCAGTAACAAAGGGAAACTCAGGAGCAGCATCAACAATTTCGTTCAGACTGTCTGGGGGAGGAAAAGTAGAGGCGGCCCCAACTTCCTGAGAAGTAGAAGTCTCCTTAACCACATCTCCCGCGGCTTCGGTTTCCAGGGTTTCAATCCCTTCAACATCCACCGTTTCAGCGGCAGCATTACTGTCCTGGGTCTTGTTTGCAGAATCAGCTTCTGGGGCAACTTCGGCTGGAGGAACAGCAGGGGTGGAAACAATCTTTGAACCCAAGGATCTTGAAGGAACTGGGACATCCTGAAATAGGGAAGAGCCTTCAGGAACCAGCGCGACAGCTAAAGCGCTCGTCCAACCCTTTAGAAAGAGCTTGTCTCGTAGCACTAGCACCTCCTCCTTATACGCTGCCCCAGCTTCATCCCAGCCTTGTTGCTAATGCTTGGCCTCCAAAGCAGAGCGCTCGGCAGCCATCACGGCAATAACGGCTTCCAGTTCGGCCACCTTTCCCTCGAGTTGAGCCTGTGTCCCAATAGCAGCCTCCTTCGATTTTTCAGCTGAAGTGATAATCTTGTTCAACCGAAATGCTTCCCTCTCCGCGGTTCGGCGTCCCTCCTTCTCTGTCTCCAAGCTTACCGTCAATCTCTCAGCGTTCATTGTGGCCTCCAGCACGGCCCTTTCTAGCTCTTCAGCACGGGTAATGGACAGATGCATTCTCTGGATACACTGTAAAGGACAACGAAGAATTAAAAGAAAATGAGACAGTAACGCAATAATAAAGACAAGTAAAACGAGGAAACACTCACAGAAGTCATCATCTGAAGGGTCCCCTTCAGGATAGGAATGTCACGGGGCCCATTATGGTTGGCCATGTCAACCGGCATCAACAAAAACTTAGTCAAATCAAAGGCAAAATCTTGTGAAGCAACAACTAAATTAGAAGTGGAAATGGGCGTGCCTTTATGTGACATTGGTGGCTCCCATTTCTCAAAAGTCTCATCCTCAACAGGATCCTCAGAAGTTTCCCCTACCACTGCTTTGCCAGCCTCTCTTCTTCTCTTCTTTGCTCGCGCAGCAACCGAAGCTGAGGGCTCGGCAGCAGTCGCAAGGGTCCCAGAAGCTCCCACCTCCATCTTCACTTCCATGAGGCTCTTCGCCTTGGTCCTCTCCGAAGGGGTTTCCAAAGCATCGGATGCTCCGAAAGCCTTGGCCTTTAGATCCACCAACACCCTTCTCTTCGCCATAGACCCGCCCCCTGCGAAACTGGGGACAGGAGAGGGTGCCCTTTCAGAAAGTGCACCTTGACTCCTGCGACGGTTCGTGACCAAAGGAGTGAGAGACGTGTCGGTCTCGGTATCAGAGTCCAGAAGGGCAGCAGCGAGCCTCGCCTTCTTTGGAATAGTAGAACGGTAAGTAGACTGGTATTCCAACAACTCGGGTGCAGATCTCTTTTTATACCTTAGGGCCGCTTTGATGGCTTTTGTATTCTCTCGGTTCGGTCTTCGTTGGAAACAAGAGGCCTCTGCAAAAAAGAAGTGATCCATTAGAGTAACATCCAAAATAAAGTAAGAAATACGAAAGGCATTAGAAGGAGAGGCCCAAACCTGGGTAGCCGTTTTTCTGGGGCATCCTCTCAGACTGAAACTCAGTTCCGGCGGGGAACTCCCAGTTTCCACCAACTTGTAAGAAATCATCGTTATGTTTATCCAAATCGGGCAACCCAGTAACCAAATGGTAATCAAAAGAGCGAACACGCAAGTAATACGTGATGTGGTCTTTGTTATGAGAAAGAGTGTAACAACCTAAGATATCCCATATGTCAAGGTTCAAACCCAATCGTCTATTGAGGGCAGATACGCCGCAAACAACACGGAAAAGGTTCACAGATACGTGCATTGGGGTGAACTGGACTTGATGGAGAAACCGGCGCACCAACGGATCAAGAGGAAACCGAACCCCTCTCTCGACTATGGCCGTGATGGGAAAAGCTACGGTATTCCTCGTACCCATACGCTTGGCGTCTACTTTCGCCAACGAAAGGGTAACGTCGTCGGGAATATTAGAGTCTAGGCGGAACATGGCCATGGCCTCGAGGGTATCAACTAACGAGCGGAACTTCCCCATTTAACAAACCTAATGGAACAGAGGTAGGACTCAAACAACAGAGTATAGAACACAGGCAGCGAGTGAGCCAAACAAGATGATTAAGATAGGAAGAAGCAAGAGAGAAAGAATTGCGAGAGGACTTACAGAGACTAGAACAGCGGTAGCAGAGCAAGATCAGCGGCGAAGAAAGTCTGAGCAGAAGCACCGACGGGACTGGTTCAGAGGAACGGGAAGAGTCCTTTCTCTCTCTTTGAAACTCTCTAAAGGAACGAAAAAGCAGATAAAAGAATTTGTATTGACAGCCAGAGCATTAATTGCACCAGTCGGCACGCAGGTGCACGGAGCACGACCTTCGATATGGAATCGACGCACTAACTCTGCACACCTATCTCACATCGCCACGTGTCACCATGAAAGGACGCATGCAGGGATTGTGTGTCAGGATTGAACCGTCACCAAGGCCGAACTGGGGAAAACTGAAACGACGCGACACTTGGGAAGCAGAACAATAGCTCCCCCCAAAGGGAACCTTAGCGCGAGCTAGGGGACAAATGAAGGGGCCAAATGTGAAATCGGTCGGGTCCAAGCCTTGGGCCGGCCCAATCCATTGAAATCCAAATCCAAGTGGGTTGGACGAGTATATGGGCAAACCAATTGAGCCCAACTTCATGATCAACAAGTCCACCCAAGTCCTCAAGCACTTGGGCCTAACCCGCAGTGGAAAGGCTAGTCCAGCCGTGGTGCTGGGCTGGGCCGAGCTGCGAGACTGAACCTTTGGGTCGAACAGGAAATAGGCCGAGCCCATACAAAGATATCCGAATGGATCAACCCATCTCAATGAATGATCCTGTGAAAGGCCGAGACAAGGCATAATGATGCCGAACTGAGGCACGTTGGTACCGAGCTGAGGAAACCTCGTAAGGAAACGTGGAAGTTGTGAATGTGTGCATGTGCAAGTTGCCACCTCAACTGGTCCCCTACACCTAGAATCACGGAAGTTGTTGAATCAAAGAAATGTGGTTTGTTATCAGCATGATTACAATGAGTATATGCATTCAATGACACCTACCAGGTGGTCCCCCACCTTGAGCAATGCTAAAAGGACATCTGGCAGCATCCAGGCTCCATGAACTCACCTTGAGAAGCAAGCAAGGAACACTATATATACAACATGAACTTCACATTGAAGGTAACTGAACCACTCGAAGCACAATCACACTTAGATACAAACCCAACTCGATACACATTCCTTCTCTGATCACTAATTCCTACACCGGAGGGGTTATCCGGCCAACCCCGGCCGGGCAGCTCTAACGGTGCATCTCTTGGCAGGAATCCCAATCCCTAGATAGTCCAACCAAGTGCAGGGCCCCGATCCACTTTCATCTAGTGCGGAATCCGGTACGCACAGTTCGGGAATTTAGTATTGATATTGAGGATTACTCATTAACTTTTTTCACCTTTTTAAGTCATCCTTTGAGGTAGCGGTGTGCGCGGTGTGGTTCGTATGATTTGAGAATAAAATTATAAATCGAATGGTAGATGGGTGGATTGACAAATTACAGTTTGATCGATTTTGAACGGATTGACAGATTGAAATATATTATAATCAATATTAAGCTATTGCATGATATATAATATTAATTTACATAATATTTTTCATATATATAATACCAACTAATTTTACATAATATTTTATATATATATATATATATAACTACTAATTTGTAATAAATTTCACATATTAAATCTTTTTCAAACACATTTTTATTTTGATATTTCATTATAGGTTAAAAAAATATATGTATTAAATATACCGGGGGGAACGGTTTTGAAGGCAGATTATAAATTTTAAAATTTAAATCACAATTAGTGGATAGAACGGTGCAAATTAATACAAATTGGAGTGATTTTAATAGATTGGACAGTATTTTACACCATCCTACTTTGAGGGTCGTTTTCCATGAAATATTTTCTTCAAAATGATTCAAATATTATTTGAGTGCTTGAGACCTCTGTGCGGCACCGGTTGATACCCAGTATCAAAAAAATTATTTTCTTTTTTGCCAATCTCAATCTAGTTCAATTATTTTCCAATTTCATATGTTCAGAGTTTTTGATTTTACAAGTTTAGTTGGCACATTCTTTGATGTTAGGAAAAATATGTGATTCCCCAATAGTAAATCAATCAATGGGAATAAAAACTAATGCGGAAAAATTAAATCAAAAGCAACACAAGAATTTTTACGTGGTTCCCTCAATGTGAGGTACATCCACGGGATCGAAATCCGATTCCACTATCAACCAAAGAGTTTCCAAACGATTACAAACAAGACACGAATGGTCTCACAAAACCACTTTTAGGTGAATTCCAAATAATCACAAATAAACAAGAGGAAAAACCTCACCAAATAGATGAATCAAAATCTTCAGAACCAGAGTTGTAGAAGACCCAAAATAACGAACCAAATCAGAACCGAAAATTGAACCAAACTGCTTCACAAATCAAAGCACCAATTCTTGATTGACCAAGTCAAATCAAGAATAACAAAACAACACCAAGTTGATAAATGGGCACCAAACTGCAACTGCCACTTTTTTCTTCACACACAGGGCCAAAAACATAAACAATATATATATATATATATATATATTGTTGATTAATGGGCTTTTCTATCGAAACCCTAGTTGTATCCAAACTGAATTAGGTCTCCAAAAAATTAGATATAATATATTAAAATATATTATACCTAAACCAAATCAAATTAAAATTCTTTTTTTTAAAACCAATTGGATCCCACACTTCAATAAGGAGGTATACCCAACAATTCTCCCCCTACCGACTTAGGTGGAGAGATCTATTATACCCGTCAAAGTTCGACACTTCAAATGTTTGTCCCTCGACAAAGTCTTAGTCAACATATCTGAAATATTATCATCTGTGTGAACCTTTTCGAGTTGTAACAGTTTCGAATCTAACACATCACGAATCCAATGGTATCTCACATCAATGTGTTTCGATCTCGAATGAAAAGTAGAATTTTTCCTCAAGTGAATAACACTTTGACTATCACAATAAAGCACATATTTTTCTTGCTTCAAACCCAATTCTTGCAAAAATTTCTTCAACCATAACTCTTCTTTGCAAGCTTCTGTAATGGCAATAAATTCAGCTTCGGTAGTTGAGAGAGCAACACATTTTTGTAATTTAGATTGCCATGCCATAGCTCCCCATGCAAATGTCATCAAATACCCCGAAGTAGATTTCCTAGAATCAATATCACCGGCCATGTCAGAATCCGTGAACCCATTAAGCATCGGCTTACCATCCCCAAAACACAAAGACACCTTCGAAATCCCTCGAAGATACCTTAGAATCCATTTTACCACTGCCCAATGTTCTTGACCCGGATTAGAGAGAAAACGACTCATCACACCAACGGCGTGAGCAATATCCGGCCTTGTACAAACCATGGCGTACATCAAAGAAGCAACTGCTGAAGCATAAGGAACTTTCAGCATCTCTTCCTTGTCTTTCTCACTTGTAGGACATTGATTTGAACTAAGCTTGAAGTGACCCGCAAGTGGACAATCAACCGGCTTTGCTTTATTCATGTTGAACCTCTCAAGAACTTTCTCAATGTAGCTTTCTTGAGACAACCAAATCAGTCCCTCTTTGCTATCACGAACAATTTTCATACCAAGAATTTGCTTTGCTGGTCCCAAATCTTTCATAGCAAAAGACTTGCTCAATTCCAATTTCAACCTGTTAATCATGGTAGAATCTTGACCCATAATTAACATGTCATCAACATAAAGCAAAAGAATAATAAATTTACCATCCGGAAAATTTTTCACAAACACACAATGATCCGAAGTGGTTTTAGAAAAACCATTATTCATCATGAAATAGTCAAATTTTTTGTACCATTGCCGCGGGGCTTGCTTGAGGCCATACAAACTTTTCTTCAATTTGCAAACAAATTTCTCTTTCCCTTTCTCCACAAAACCTTCCGGTTGTTCCATATAAATTTCTTCTTCAAGATCACTGTGAAGAAATGTGGTCTTCACATCAAGTTGCTCAACTTCAAGGTTCATACTTGCAGCCATGCCAAGTACAACTCGAATAGAAGACATCTTCACAACTGGCGAGAAAATCTCATCAAAGTCAATGCCTTTCTTTTGCCCAAAGCCTTTCACAATAAGACATGCCTTGTACCTCAGATTCTTGCCATCATTCTTCAATTTGAAAACCCACTTATTTTTCAGAATTTTCCTCCCCTTAGGCAACTTCACTAAATCATAAGTCTGGTTTTCAAGTAAGGAATTCATCTCCTCTTCCGTGGCCTTTTTCCAATCATCTTTCTTTGCATACTCAACTGCTTCTTAGTAGCTCTCAGGCTCTCCTTGATCGGAAATCAATACAAATTCATTGGGAGGATACTTTCTTGAAGATTGTCGATCCCTTGTAGATTTTCTTAACTCAAGTTGTGGTGGCGGTTCTTGAGTTGGATGTCCTTCCTCAATTTCTGACTCAACTTCATTAGGATTAGCATCATCCTCTACATCTTCAATAGGTGGCTGCACATCTCCCCCATTTTCATCATCTACTGAAGATGAAGGAGATGGATCCATGTCAATGAGATCACTAGTTTTTGGTTCCGGTTGATCACCTTTGCCAAAGTCTTCAATTGTTTGGTCTTCAAGAAACACAACATCACGGCTTTGAATAATTTTCTTGTCGACCAGATCCCACAATCTATACCCAAATTCATCACGCCCATAGCCAAGAAAAATACATTGTCTTGACTTACTATCAAGCTTGGACCTCTCATCCTTTGGAATGTGAACAAAAGCTCGGCAACCAAATACTTTCAAGTGCTCATAAGACACATCTTTGCCGGTCCAAACTCTTTCTGCAACATCACCATTCAAAGGATAAGAAGGAGACAAATTGATCACGTCAACCGCTGTCTTCAATGCCTCACCCCAAAAGGATCTTGGCAATTTAGCTTGTGAAAGCAAACACCTTGTTTTTTCCACAATGGTGCGGTTCATCCTCTCGACAACTCCATTTTGTTGAGGAGTCTTCTTAACTGTCTTTGATGCCGAATACCTTGGCTGCGACAATACTCATCAAATGGTCCAATGTATTCACCACCATTGTCTGATCGGATGCACTTCAATTTCTGCCCTGTTTCTCTTTCAACCATGGCCTGAAAATGCTTAAATACTTCTAGAACTTGATCTTTAGTTTTTAGTAAAAAAACCCAAACTTTCCTTGAATAATCATCAATGAAAGTAACAAAATAAAGTGCACCACCATGTGTTCTAACTTTTAAAGGACCACAAACATCCGAATGAATCAACTCTAAAACATTTTCTTTTCTAGAAGCAACATTTTTATGAAAAGAAACTCTATGTTGTTTACTCGCCAAACAATGAACACAAGTTTTGAGATGTGTACCTTTCAAACTGGGTAGAAGCTCTTTCTTGAACAATACTTGCAGCCCCTTTTCACTCATGTGGCCAAGCCGCTTATGCCACAATTCGGTAGAAGTATTATCTTCAAGTGCATTGACAACACCTTTACAAATTTTTCCTTGCATCGAATAAAGTGTATGAGTCTTCTTGCACTTAGCCACCACTAAAGAACCCTTTGTGAGCTTCCATATTCCATCATCAAATTTGTTGTTGAAGCCTTCGTCATCTAGCTTCCCAGTAGAAATCAAATTGAGGCGAATGTCGGGAACATGCCTCACATCTTTAAGCAACAACTTGCAGCCCAAATTTGTTTCCAAGCAAACATCACCCATGCCAATAATCTTTGACAAACCTTCATTACCCATTCGAACAGAACCATAATCTCCTTCGGTGTAGGTAGTGAAGAAATCAACTCGAGAAGTCATATGAAAAGAAGCACCGGAATCAATCACCCAATTGCTCTCTTGGCCCACAAAATTGATGCAATCATCTTCACAAACGACCATGAGATCATCGGTAGTAATTGCCGTTGTATCTTCTTGCTTCTTATCCACACTCTTGTCACGCCTTTTCTTCTTGTTGTTGAGCTTTCGGCATTCCCGCTTCATGTGCCCTTTCTCATGGCAATAATAGCACTCAATGTCTTTCTTTGAAAAAGAACCATCTTTTGATTTGTCACGACTTTGATCATGACCATGAGGAGTCTTACTCCTCCCCCTTGTTTTACTTTGGCCTCTCACAACAAATGCTTCTGAATGAGAGGAACCCGCTGATTTTCTTCTAGTTTCTTCATTCAACAGGCTACTAGTGACTTGGCCCATTGTGACAACTCCATCGGGCGCCGAATTATTAACGGTCACAACCAAAGTCTCTCAACTTTTGGGCAAAGAACTAAGTAGCATCAAAGCCTGCAACTCATCATCAAAAACAATTTTCATAGAGGCAAGTTGGTTAACAATACTCTTTATTTCATTCAGATGTTCCGGAATAGGGCTGCCCTCTTTATATTTTAAATTAACCAACATACGAAACAGAAAAGCTTTATTTGTGGTTGATTTCCTATCATAAAGGCCTTCTAATTTTTTTCATAAATCATGTGCTGAAGTTTCAGTAGCAACATGATGAAACACACTGTCATCAATCCATTGACGGATAACACCAACGACTTTTCGATTAAGCCTATTCCATTCATCATCTTTCATACCCTCGGGTTTGCCACTATCACCCTCAATGGGTCCATACAAATCTTTACAAAATAATAGGTCCTCCATTTTAGTTTTCCAAGTTACCCAATTACTTCTATTGAAGCTAGACATACGACCCACATTCCCTCCATTGATTTATACAAATAAATAAACCCAAATAAACCGTAAGCTCTGATACCAGTTGTTAGGGAAAATAGGTGATTCCCCACAAGTAAATCAATCAATGAGAATAAAAACTAATGCGAAAAAATTAAATCAAAAGCAACACAAGAATTTTTACGTGGTTCCCTCAATGTGAGGTACGTCCACGGGATCGAAATCCGATTCCACTATCAACCAAAGAGTTTCCAAACGATTACAAACGAGACACGAATGGTCTCACAAAACCACCCTTAGGTGAATTCCAAATAATCACAAATAAACAAGAGGAAAAACCTTACTAAATAGATGAACCAAAATCTTCAGAACCAAAGTTGTAAAAGACCCAAAATAACGAACCAAATCAGAACCGAAAATTGAACCAAACTGCTTCACAAATCAAAGCACCAATTCTTGATTGACCAAGTCAAATCAAAAATAACAAAACAACGCCAAGTTGATTAATGGGCACCAAACTGCTACTGCCGCTTTTTTTTCACACACAGGGCCAAAAACATAAACAATATATATATATATATATATATATATTGTTGATTAATGGGCTTTTCTATCGAAACCCTAGTTGTATTTAAACTGAATTAGGTCTCCAAAAAATTAGATATAATATATTAAAATATATTATACCTAAACCAAACCAAATTAAAATTCTTTTTTTCAAAATCAATTGGGTCTCACACTCCAATAAAGAGGTATACCCAACATTTGAGACATACAATTTATTTATTTTTTGGACTGAACTTCCTTGTTTTATCAATTAAGACCATATTTGTCATAATTTTAAAAAGTTGAAAAGTCAAAAAGACACTATTTTATTTAAATCACATCATTTTTCTACCATATCACTTCAAATTCAACCCATATACAATTTATATTTCATAAAGAGTTAAAAAGTGTATTTATTTAGAACATCCCAAACAATCCCTAACTCCTCGTTTGACATAAGTTAAACGGGAGTTTTTTTTTATTAAAATAGTTAAAAAAATAAAAATAAGATAGACTTTTTAACTCAATAAGATAAAATGTTACATTTAAATTATAATCATTTTATTTTTTCTCTCACAAAAATTTAAAAAGTCAAAAAATCTATCCCAAATAAAATTTTTCAGTCCCAAATTAAAATAGACAAAAATAACTAAAAAATGTGTTTTGGTAAGTTGGTAAAAAGCTGGCTTTTGACTTTTTACCAATTTTTTAGTTTTTTCGAAAGTGATTTGGAAAGTTGGTAAAAAGTAGACTTTTTACTTTTTAGTTTAATATTTATTTATGATGTCAAATCAAATTAAAATGACCAAAATACCCTTACCTAACATAAAAAATTTATTTTTTTATTTTTTTATCATAAGGCCTTATTTGTAATTTTACACCTACATTTTTGACTTTTTCCAAACCAAATTTATTACGTTTTTGGCCACTTACATTTTTAAAAAATGATAAAAAACGTGACTTTTTATGACCCTCTCCAAAACGGCACTAAAAAGTTAACCCACGTCTGAAACCAGCCTAAGCGTCTAACGTCTAACCCATGACCTTTTAGAAGTGCAAATTTTATTGGATTGTTTCCCATCAATCAAATCAAATTATAAAATTTAAAACAATGCTCAAAAATTATTTCAACTGCTCCGAGAACTCAACTACCACTTTCACCTTTTAAAACGATGCGCGAAGAAAAATAAAAAATTAGAAACGCAATCGGTATTGACACCACCCATCATCATAGAGAGAAAGAGAGAAATAAATTAAAAAATAAAAAAAAAAAATTAACAAAAGAAAAACAAGAGAATTTGAAGAGATGAACAAAGACAACAATTGAGGCTGAGCTTATTGGATGCACATGCAACTTAATAAGCCTCCATTTGGGAAGTGGGTTGCCTTTTTGGCTTTTTGACTTTTTGACTTTTTTGGCTATATGAGCCTGGGCTCAAAAGCTTGGTTTGGGAAGGGCTTTTTGGCTTTTTAACTTTTTTAATTTTTTTGTGAGAGAAGAGTGTAATAATTATGGGGTTGGATGTGATATTTTGTCTGTTGTGACTCATGAGCCTATTTTGTCTTTTGTGGCTCATTGAGCCAAAAAAGCCCAATGTGCCACTTCCCAAACCATGCCTAAGGCAAACATGAGGGTCATCTTACACGCATACAAATCCTGTTAGGGTTGACATTATTATTAATAAAATGTATAAGATTCTAATTCACAAAATTAAAATGGAGATGTTGTGAATCGTGTTTTATTATATGTAATTTTAAATATTGAAATAAATTTTTGTAGTACATTTATAAAGAATTGGAGTGAGATCAACTTTAATGGGTGCTAAAATCTCATGTAAAAGCCAAATTTTTACAATTGAGTAAAAAAAGTCACTAGAATAAAATCTTAGTATTATGTGGTCTTTTAGTAAGTTGAGTTAAAAGTTTCATTTGCAGCTTGAGGGTTAAAAAAGTTAGATGGTTTTTTTAGTTATAGAGTCATTTGACAAGTCTAAAAAAGTTGCATATACAATTATAATTATGCCCTTTATATTATTTAGGGTTATAAATGGGTAAAAATATAAATTTTTTAAATTGAGTGAGATAATTAGTCATTTTATTGTGATGTGACATCATAAATAAATATTAATTAAAAAAATCAAATGCAATTTTTAAACTATCTTTCCAAATCACTTTTTAAAAAAGTCAAAAAAACTTGATAAAAAATTGAAAACTAACTTTTTTATCATTTTTTCAAAACATCACTACATGTAAAACTAGAAGAAAAATAGGTGGTAGCTCAAAATTCGTGGCCCGATTTTGGCTCAAATTCGAATTCGAAGAGGGAGAGAAAGAGGAGGAGAGAAGAGGAGATCGTCGCAGCAGAGGGAGAGAAGAGAAGAGCAGGATCGTCGCAGCAGAGGGAGAGAAGAGAAGAGCAGGAGATCGTCGTCGGACACAGCTCGTTGGCGTCGTTGAACACAGCTCGTCCGCGTCGCAGCTCGTCGCTCAGCCCCGCCTCTGCCTTCGCCGGCCGTCGCCTCCGCCTCTGCCTCCGCCTCCGCCTCCACCTCCGATTTTGATGGCCCCCTCCTGTCCAGTTCTTCTTCTCCTTCTTCTCTTCTGTTCTTCTTATTCCGAAAAAAAAAAAAAAAAAAAAAAAATGAGGGAGGGTGTGTGTGGACGGAGCTGTGTGTGTGTGGGGGGGTTTTCCAGAGGAAAGAGATGAACAGAGGGAGGGGATGAACAGAGAGAGGGTGGGTGTACAAAGAGAAAGGGTGAGTGTACAAAGCAATTCGGGCTTTTCGACCCACGCCATTTCGAGCTACGAAATGGAGTTGAAACTAGAATTACTAAATGGACCTTGCTACATCCCCCTAAAAACATTCCCCCTAATCCCCCTAATTCCATATCAAGTAAAAAAAAAAAAAAAATAAGGAAACAGTTATCCAAAATAAAAATTAGAGAGATTAAGGAGACAATTTTTAAGGCTCCAAATCATTTTCCTTACTAAATCCATTTTTTAGTTATACCATTATAACTGTTTCTATGTTATTCTGACAGTCAATTTTTAATAATTGAATTTATTTTTCAAAAAATAACTAGTGATCATGATTGTTTTTACTGCTGTGGTAAATTTGACAAAGTCAAATCTTGTGCAAAGCCAATTTGGAAAAAGGATGGTTGTGTTTGGTAGAGTTTTGTAATTATGATTTAAAAATATGAGTTGTATTTTGAGTTTGTGAGATTTGGAATTATGATTTGAGTGTGAAAAATTTGTTTGATAAAGAGTTTTGAAAAGAGTTTTGAATTCAGTGGGGAATTATTGATGTGATATTTGATATTTAATATAAAAATTTATAACTTATAACCAAAAATCAGCTCAAAATTAATTTAAAACACATAAAAAATTTTAAAAAATTCAGAAAATATTTTTTTCGAATATATAAAAATTAACATATCAATTACGCGCGAAAAAAAAAAAAAATAAAAAAAAATTCATTGTTCTGGTCAACTGGCCGGACGACCGGTTAGGCCAAATTTAAAAAAAAAAATTCCGAAAACGGCGTCTCAGACAGAGTGTTTTGTGCAGAGTTTTAGAAATGCATTTTGAGAACTCTAAGGCATGGTTTGGCAAGTGGGTTTGGATAGGTTTGGGGCTATTTTAGCCACAAAAAATAAAATAGACTATTTTAACCATAACAAATAAAACATCACATCCAACCCATAATTATTACACTTTTCTCTCACAAAAAAAGTCAAAAAAACCAAAAAGTCATTCCCAAATTAAACTTTTTAGCTCAGGTTCAAATAGCCAAAAAAGCCAAAATGTCAATCCACTTCCCAAACGAAACCTAACTAAACATGATATTTGAATCAAGATATAGAATCATGATTACAAAACACAACCAAACAGAGCCGAAGCTTTTCTCAAATTTTGATGGAAGTTTTGGCAAAGCGATTTTTTTTTGTAATAGACAGTATTTTGACATTGCTAAAATAATTCATAATTACAAAAACATCATGATATGATTATTATATTTTTCTAATTTTGTTGTGATTTTTATTGTAACATTCCATGTTAGCAAAAAAAAAATTAATAATAATAATAATTTAACAGTCAAATTTATAATTAAAATAACTTAATTTTAAAATTACAAATTACAAAACAATATAATTTTTTTTAAAACTTTAAATCATGACCCTTAATTTCTACATTTTATTCTACATCTTATTGTTTGTGTCATTTTAGTTCATATAGTTTTAATTGGCTCAATTTTGACCTTCAATTTTATATTTTGCCCTTCAATTTTATATTTTGCATCAATTTGGTATAATTAATAATGTTGTTAAAATTTTCCATAGGAAATTTTCATTTAATTGGTTGAAATGAAGTCACCGAATTACTCAAGTTTATAATTTTACTTCTGAAAATATGACACATACTGCTGATGTACGCATTTTGTTATAAAAAAATGCTAATAATTGAAAGTAATTGAACTAATTTTTGACAAAATAAAAAAATTTAATATAAAAATTGATCCAATTAAAATTCAATATAATTACAAACTTAGACTTAACTATCTATAAATTATCTAGAATTGTCATATTATAGTTCATAGAAAAATGTTTGGTAGTTCGAAATTGTGTGGCTCGAATGTTTCAAAACGATCGTTTTGAGAAATTCAAACCATTCGGGCCACAAAAATTTAGGCTGCTCAGCATTGTTGTAGTTCATATTTGTTCTACACATTAATCTCACACTATACAAATTCAATCATAACCTTACATCATCATTCAGGATAAATTTAAAAGAGATAAGTCTGGATTCACAAACTTATTTCATTGAAATTATAAAAATCAAAATGATAGAAGAATCAAAATACAGAGACTAACAATGTAAAAACAGATCCAATTGAAAGTGAAAAGGCTTAATCACAAAGAGGAGTAACTTCTAAGGGTAGACCCTATAAGGTGTTGAGGTCTTAGAGGTCACACTCACTTAATCATGTAGCGATAAATCACAGACTCACACATAAATAAAGATTTGAACCCATATTTTTAACAGTAGATACGATTCATCCAAATATAAAAAATTTATCTTACCAACTATATAGACTGTCCCCCATATAAATAACTTAAAAGTAAAACTTGAAATGTCAAAATCGGCACCAGTATGTGCCCCGAAATTCAGGGGTACTAATGTCCCAAATTTCTATATAAGGCAAAAAAAAAAAAGTTACCAAAACAGGAAATTAAGGACATTAATACTTACAATTTTAGTGCCACAAACCATTTTTCATGTCAAAATTTATGCTCAAAAATTTATCAAAATGTGACACCCTAGGTTACTGAAAGTGAATAACAGCTACACTACATAACTGCTCCCCGCAAGGACACCACGTCAAATACATGCCTCCTCCTCTTTCTTTAGTTGTTGTTGGTTGGTTGGCTTCCACTAACTGACAGGTCTTTAAGATTTTTTTTGAACATGACAAGTCTTTAAGATACGCCTTGATGCGCACTGCACCATTGATTCGCCACGTGGCAGCACATGATTTTGTAGGACCACGTCAAATCATTTTTGGGCCGGCCAACCCAAACAACTCAGCCGGCACGAGTCTCCTGTGTGTGGGCCATTGGGCCCATCACGCAAGCTCAGATCCGTTGATGATGATGTCGGCACAGATCACGATACTCTATCTGACTTCACGTGCAGATCTGACGGTTACAATCTTTTCACGGATCATCTCATTTTATACTGTATTCATCCGATTTGTTAAAAACCCAATAATCCGAACTAATTTAAAATGATATATTCTTTTTAAGAATTTTTAGATCATACGCATCTGTCTTATTAAATTTTAAATCAAATTATAATTTAAAATTCACTTTTATATTTTAATTTTTAATTTTTTTTTTTTTTTTTTTGTATACACTCCATCAAATTCTAAATTTTGAAATTTTATTTTATTAAAATAATATTTTTTATTCTTTTATTTTTTTCAATTGAAATATATTTTTTTTAGTGCACCATAGCAGCAGTCGAACGACCGGGCCAAAATTCAGTAAAACTTCCTTCTCTACAAGGACATCCGAGAGGATGTCCAGTGAGTGAAAAAATATAATAAAAGATAGATTAACTTGTTTCAAAAAAATAATAAACTATTGACTAACTAATGAATAGTATTAGGGGTGAGCAGAAGATACACCGATTCACCCAAATTGACTGAAACCGAGCTGATCCACCGCATCTTGGATGGATGCGTGATGACAAGCAGACTGTTGCGGATTGATTTTTTCCAATCCGCCTAGTTTTGGACGGATGGAAGATTTGAGGTTGATTTAGTCTCAATCGAACTGCCAAATCGCGAGCACCCCTAGTAATTTGTAAAATTTTATATTTTCAATTTATTTAGATATTTTATTCGTGTTTTCAATTGAAAAAGAGTTTAAATATTCTGTTGAATATATTCTGTTGAAAAAGAGTTTTCAACTTGAACATATTTTTTGAATTGAAAAAAATAAATGTATTATTTATCTATATTTTTTTGTTTTTAAATCTAACTCTAAAAGTGATAAATAAAAAAGATGATATATGCTGGTTGGTTTTCGTTTTCAAAAACAGATATAGATGTAATAATACAGAGGCATACAATCTCTACTATTACTCTGTTTATGGGTTAGGTGGTTTGAATTGTGTTTATATTTTGAGAAGCACATGTTGTAATATTTTATGTGGATGAGGTATATTGTGATTATAACATGTGGATGACGTATGCAGTGATTGTAATATTTTAAAATTTCGAACCTTTTTTCCTTGGATGAGACATGTAGTGATTGTAATACTTTTTTGAATCATTGACTGTAATTTTTTTTTTTTTTTGTTGAGGAAGTGCGCAAGTTGAATTTTGTTAAAAATTTATAAAATTTTAAACCGCCAAACTGATTCGCATCCATCCGCCAATCTGCTCAATCTGCATCCACTAAATTGGCGGACGGATGTAAATTGATTTTCTTCAATCCGCCAATCTGGTGGACGGATGGCGGATTGAATGTTTCGTAGCTGCAAGTCCACTCCTAAATTGTTAAGGTACTGTAACAAATTCAATTAAAAGCTAGTTTAGAAATAATTTATTGAGACTGATGAAGTAAAAATTTTATAATTTGCTAACTATATTTAACCAAAAACTACATTTGGTGAGGCTAACTTGAATATTCTTAATAATAAAAGTGGTCTATAATACTTTTTTTTTTTGTAAGTTTAAGATCCATTCTAACCCATACCCATATATTACACTCATATTTGGACTGAAAACAACCAATTGTACGTGAAGATCTCTGTAAGGATCGATAGGCTTTGGAGTTTTTTCTGGGAGTTGATCTTGAGATTCGGAGGTGGTAATGGAGTTGTTGGGTTCGATCACTTCCGGACACGTCTTGATCTTACACTTGGACGCAAGGAGAGGAGAGAGAAACACTCATAAATTAGGGATTTCTTTTGTGATCGAATTTAAACATGATGATGAGGCTTGATTGATACGACGGGGAAGATGGTGATTCGGATTTTGGGAGAGGTGGTGGCGATGCGGCCGCTCTCTTCATCTTCTCTATCATCTTCAATCCTCAATTTCTTTTTGTGTATGTGTTTATTGAAAGTTGTTTGAAATTTCTTTATGAAAAGGTACAATTTTTTGTGATTTGATTAAAGCACATAGAAAATTATGAGGAAATCAGAAAAAATTAATTAAAATATAGAGAAAATTGTAAGTAAATCACGGATAAATTTGTGAGCAAATCAGAGATAATTTAATTTAGAAAAATTTCAAAACACAGAAAAAATCAGAAAAATTAAGCAAACCACTGAAATTTGTCTAAAATTTCTCTAGGTCAAAATTTTTCCGGATCGAAATTTCTCTATATTTTTTTAAAATTTTTTGGATCAAAATTTCTTTGAATCAAAATTTTTCTTGAAAAATGTTATGGGACCTAACTACTATGAAAATATTATATGTTTTTTATCCTATAAAATTTTAATACCAAAAATCTTTAAAAAAATTCTCATTTTTTTGTAATCCGTTTAAAGGTAAATGAGAGCCAATTCATTTCGCCAAAACTACTATAAAAATTAAGTTATGATTTTATGCTGTGTTTTAAAAAAAAAAAAAAACTTTTTATTTAGTAATTATATTTTCTATTTATGAAATATAAAAAGCTGAGCCTTTATCTTTATTATAAAAAATGACCAATCAAAAATTTTGAACTCAATAGTAAAGAATTACCAAAAATAGTTTGAAAAAGACTCAAAACAGTAAAGTCTAAACTTCCAAACCAATTTGTATCCACTTGTCAACTTGCACAATCCGCATCCACAACTAATTGAATGGATACAAATTGATTTTTTTCAATCTGTCTAAGTCCGAATTAATGGTAGATAAGAGGTCATCCGACCTAACTCGATCATCGGGCATCCTAATAGCTACAATATAATCACAGTGCTGTTACAACTTAAGTGACTTGCATATAATTTATTTTAAATTAGAAGTGTATGTTTGTTTAGTGTAATTTTTGTTTATAGTTTATTATGCACAAATAATTTTTAAAAGATTGATTATTTAAAAGTTAAGGAATAAATGATTTTAACTTCTACTTCTTACTATCAATTTTTAATTTACAAAAATTGTACCAAACAGGGCCAACGAAGGAAAAATATCAAACAACAATTTAATTTTTTTTCATAAAATTTTGTTAATTTCTATTAACATTATATCGAGAGAAGTGATTCATATGTTAATAAAATTTAATTTTAAAAAATAAAGTTCATTAAGAATTTCTCGCACATTTTTTTGCAAAATTTGGTGAATGTATTTAGAAGATCTCTTTTAAGATTTTTGTTACAAAATAACTAAAACATTCTTGTTACAAGAAGTTATCCTCCCAAAAGAAGTCGCCTGGTCTAACAATACTTGTGAATCCAACATGACTTTAGAAAATTTCATGAGGATGAACTAAATCCTTAATTGTATATGTTACTTGTGACTAAATCTCTAACTAGATGGGAAAAAAATTTCTCACATTAGAGAGAAGCAAGATGGAGTGATATAAGCTATAATAACCTTAAAAAAACACAAAGCATTAGAGGTATCTAATCCATTGTTATTGGTTAGGAGATACTCCAATAATCAAGTCAATTTTTACATAGAAACAGGAGAATGCAGATTAGAAATATTACCTAATGATGTTGATTGCATATACATTTTCTTTTGTCCAACTGCCTCCCCTCATATATAATCATGTGCCTTCATTTGGATGTCATTCCATGTGAAGTATCCTTCTTGGAAGACTAGCTTGTAAACTGCCCAGTATCCATCATATCTTATCGAAAAAGTGATTGCCTTTCTTGCTAATCTAATCTTCCTTCATTAGGGCATACTCTGGATGTTTTTCCAAGGAATTTGTTTTTCCTTTCCTAATGTAAATTGTTTGCTCGGTGGATTTTTGTGATTTAAACTTGGTATAATATAAAAACATAAAAAAAAAAAAATTAAATCAATTAATCCTGTGAAATGTTTACTTAAAACTTCTCTATTAAAAAGGGTTAATTATTCAGTAATTCCGGAGTATGGACACGTAGTATTCTCTAGTATTATAGTTGGTGGAGAAGGTGAGTAGGTAGGTATTGTGTTGAGTGATTGAGGAACATGAGTAGACATATTGAATAATAATTTGTTAGGAATACAAACACGTAATACTTCAGAAATATTGAATAATTTCAAAAAGGGACAGTTGGGTGTAATAGTATTACTTTCTTGGAGATTATGATTGTTGGGATTTGAAAGCTCCATTAGTGAGTAATTACCGTACTACTTACTACATTCGGCACTATGGTACTCCGATTAATTAATTCTTAGGCTACAAGATTAAAGATAAATGCAAACTGACAAATGAAAAAATTCAACTGGGTTCACAATTGAAGCCAGTGAGATACATACATACAAACAACTTTTAATATCTTTATAAGTGTGAGAGAGAGAGAGAGACCATATGCTAAAAAAATGTTTGTTGTAGTCTTTGGCAATTAAAAGATGATGAACAACTCATGACATGGTGTATATAATTTATAAAAAGTTGTGAAATAAATTCAACAAAATCGCTGAGGTCCTTGTGGTCTAGTAGTATGTAACCATGCCTTAGGTGTGGTGAGTGGAAGATTTAAGCTTCAAGCTGATAATCAGTGACAAACATTTTAAGTTATAACTTAATTTTATTAACATACTAATATTCTATCTTTTAAAAAAAAAATGTCAACAAAATCTAGAGGTGGACTTAGCTTTAGAATATGCAACCAAGTCATTAATGGATGAGATTAATTACCAAACAATAATTTCATCGGTAAATAATTATTTAGTAAAAAATATTATACATAAATGGATTTTAAATCTTGATGACCAATACAATTTGTGAATGATTCTGAATATTTTAAGATTTATTTTATACAAAAACTTCAATAAGGTGAAAAGGTTAGAAGAAAAAAAAAAGAATAAATTACACAAACTTCTTTTAAGAATGGAAGAAAATACAATAAGTCTCGCAATGTTAATATAATTACACTTATATCTCTTTTAGTAAAATTAAAGAGATCAAAATTAATGCAAATAGTATGCAGGTACAAAGATGAACAGACAAACTATTATATGAATGAAACTTTAAGCAAACCTAATATAATTATACCAAATTTATAAGATTTATTATTTTTTTTTTCCAAATCTCAAGCAAGATTGATATAACTTATAAAAATAAAAAAAATAAAAACACACACGCAAAGCAACCGTAAATGGATTTCAGACAAAATAACTATCCTTTAATGGGAATGAAATGTCAAATTTGTGAGGTAGCATTATATAAATTATTCTCACTCTCTCTCTCTCTCTCTCACACTATACATTAAGAAATAGCCATAGTATAGTATATGATAATGGGGAATTGGGGGACCAATGAGTTCTATTACTTTATTGACTCCCTCTCCTCTCCTCTCCTCTCCCTCCTGCATTATGTCAGACAATGCTTCATCCAAATACCTGCTCTCTCAACAGACAGCTTGTTTTCCTTTACTTTTTTCCTTCTAAATTCTATCTATTGTCCTTCCAAATAAACAATCTCTTGTGTATATATATATATATATAGACACCATTCTCTTCTTCTCCAAACAAATCCCCCAACCACATCCCTCTCTCTCTCTCTCTCTCTTGATGTTGTTCACCATGGTGGAGGAAATTATGTTGAAGAAACAAACTTGTGTTCCAAGCAGCACAACTTCAGCATCAGCACTAGGCATGCACAAGGACTCACAAATAATATCAAAAGTGAAGCCAAAGATTCGCATAATTCACATATTTGCACCAGAGATCATCAAGACCGACGTCGAGAATTTCCGAGAACTTGTTCAGAGGCTCACTGGGAAGCCCACAGAAGAAGCCAACAACACAAACAAGAAACCAAGAATTCCAAGAAAAGAAGTGATTCACAAGCCACTGCGAACCGGTTTTCGGTTTTCCGAGTTCAGAGAGAGAATTAAGGGTGAAGATGAGATGTGGGGTGGTGGTGAAATCCCAAATACTGGCGGTGGCGGTGGCGGTGGCGGATTTCTAGGTGGATTTGCGGATTTGGATGGGTTCATGCAACAACTTAATGAATATCCATTGCTTCCTTTGGATGCTTCTTCTCAAATGGATGCTCTTGGAGAGACGCAACTTGCTAGTTGATCATCGATCATTAATTATTTTTCATGACTATTTGATTATTATTTTTTTTGTTCTACTAATCTCAAATACATGTAATTCCGTCTTACATATATATTCAGTAATTATCGATTTTAGATCTACAGTTTCAAGAGGCTGATAAATTTTTTTTTGAACATTATGGAAAATAGAATCATAGACTCACCAACTGATACAACAACACCCTATCAGTTTCATTATTTATTCAATCTTTTATTGTTGATTTTTCCCTCAATTATAAGCTTCTTTTTTTTTTATTATTATTATTTTAATTTATAAATGTCTATATATTATGGATAAAGGGATAAACAAACGCTTCCACTTTCATTTTTGTTATTTTGCAATCTCCTCATCTCTAGTTCCACTTGGATTTTTTTAAGCAGCTGAATAAATTGTTTATTTCCAAGTTTTTTATTTTCATTTGTTTTATGAGTTTGTTTCTGTCTCTTGGATGTGGGCCATGTCTTACTATTGGGCTTTTGTTTGTTCATGTGGGGCCTTCTACATCTGTCTCTAATGGATCATACGACAAACTCCACCTTTTTTCATGTGTACCCTTGAAAAATATAAATACCACAGCATCTCTTAATTTTTCTCCCTAAAATAATTTATAACATTTACCATAACATGGTTTATTATATTATCACAATTGTTCATTGTACATACCGTATATTCATTCATTTATAATTTTTATCATAAAATAATATAATTAACACCACAAAATAACATAGTACGATCCTACAAAATTAAAAATTAAATAAAAATATGTACTATATGTATTTTCATAACTGTAACATAATGACTCATAATTTATGTCACAAAATATTATAAGAAAAGCAACTACAAAATCTAGTAAATTGAATCACCACCAGCAAGAAGTCTCATAATCAAAGGGATTGTATTATTCATGTTCATAGCAAAAGAGTAATATTAGAGACCCACATTTGAAATTTACAAATGCACTCATAATGATATAGCAAGAAAGTAGAATCCACATAATTAAATGTGAAAAATCAAAAGTCAACCGTCATCATTCCACATCATTATCAGTGAAATTGCAAGGGTTTTATTAAGGATCTCAAACATTTTCCATAACAAAATAACAAACTTCGTAACAAAAAAGATTATAATGTTTATAACAAAATAACAAAATGATTTTGGTTAACGAATGCCCTAAAGGCATTGATTAACAATGTTTAAATTGATTTTACATTACATGTCCGCACTCCCATGCATCATGTACAAACATTTTAGATTTCTTATCAAGTGCTCTAAGGGCAATCATTAACAAAACTGTAACAAAATTTCATAACTGAGACATTTTATAAATACGTCACAATGATTCATAACTAGCGTCACAAAAACTTAAAATTATACTAAAAACAAAAATAAAAAGTAAATAAACTTGCTGCTTATGGAGGATGAATTAAAAGGGCAAATGCTGGGTCAGAATTATTTATTTATTTATTTTCAAAGATAATATAGCAGCCAAAAGAGGACAAAACGAGCAGACAGAAAATACAAAGACGAAGAAGAAGAAAGAAAAGAAATGCAAAGAAAAGAAAAAGAAAAAAAAGCTTCTGGAAAAGAGCCTTCAAGGAAAGAATCTTCTTCATAGAGTTCAGTAATTATAATGAGATCTTAACCACTTCTCCCAAAGTCAAAAGGGGACCCTCCGAGACTCATGGTGGTAATTGGATTGTTACCGTTAATCAAATTCAATTTATCTTCTTTAATTTATCAAATCATAAATTACAAACACATCAATTCGATTACATTTGCACCTACTCGTAATAAACACCACATCTATTCCATAACAAGACCCCAAGTTATGTTACATGAACTTTTCAAAATAAATCAAATACCCATGTCAGACATTCGGACAAGAATATGGGAGATGTATTATATATTATACATGATATAAATGTCTTTTTGATAGTATATGTTACATATAACACAATTTTATCTCACATACTTGATTAAAAATATAAAAATATGACAGTTTTTTGCCAAATTTGCGTATCATTAATTTATGATTTTATGAGTCTGATATCTAAATATATATGAGCACCCGATACCCGTATCTGAGTCCATATAATATAGCTTACAAGTACAATGACATTTATTGAGAGAATTCATGAACCGGGTAAAAAATATCTAACGATGTTCATCCGATAACAAATATCAGTTTCTAATCAAACAAATATAAAAAGAGAATTGTCTTTCACTGATGATGCAGAGGACAACAAAGTCAAGGGACCAAAGGCACGTTTTGCTCAAGTGGGTCTTATGATTCACACACAACCCAACCCTCTATTAATTATAATTTTTCCTTTCACTTTCTACGCATATTATATATATTTAAAAACTAATTGATGCCTATCACGTTGTGAATGCAATTATACAACTATAAATATATACAACTAGAAATTTTTTTTTTTCTTCTCTTTCTTGATTGCAAGTGTGAATCAGATAATCACAAAGCAAGAAGCAAGACGAACACGAGATTAAAAGTAAGATATGGGATACCAACTCTGATAAACTACCTTTTCAAGATTTACTAACTCCAACCTCAATTGACCTGAATTTTATTCAGTCATAGAAAGTTCTACCAAAGTCTTCTAACAAATAAGATTTCTTCAACATTAAATAACTTAACCCTACAATCATTCAATAATTTAAATTCTACGGTGGCTAAAAGGATGAATTGGTATAAACACATGAAAGATTGGTCCATTAGCCAAATGCATTAGTGATAAATCAGATAAAAAAAATTGCAACTTATAAAAGACTCTAGTTACAGCAAGATTATATAATGAGGAAAACAAAATGAATGCAGCCTTAACTCCATTCAGGGGAGGTGGTTTCGGTGACTCAACCATGCCACCAAGGTTGCTAATGCCAGGACTTAAGGAAATTCGGTCATGTAGCATTATTAAAAGAAATTGAAAAAAGAGAATAAAACATAAAGCAACTTAGAGAGAGAAAATGAGGATTTTCTTTTTATATTATTGTGGGGGTGGGGGATGGAATAGTTGATGAGCTCTACTTTGGTTCTACATTGTAATTTTAATTGTTAAAAAAAAAAAAAAATATTTCAGAAAACAAATTCTTAACTTTCATACTCTGTCATGGATTCTGCTAATGGAGATGGTGGAGCATCCAACCTTGTAAGAACTTCAGGCACTCCAGTACTATCTCTTATTATCTGCATCAAGGCCACCAGAATGTTGAAATGTAGCGAGTGTAAAAACACTAGGTAAATACATGATTTTTTGGCTTAGATTAAGCATATCTAGCACTAACATACTCAAAACCAGATGGCATAAAAAAAAAACTGTTGCCAACTGTTGCTCTTTTGTTAATTTAGATTGTTATAATGCTCTACATGATTCTAAATTTCTAATAGGACACATGCTTTCTTTAAGTTAAAATTATAGAAACGTTACTTTTCGTTTTGAATCACTACAACAGGGCAAAAAGAGTCTCAGTTCAAAATAGCATTTATTATATAGCAATATAAAGTGACAAAGACTTAGAAACATATATTAGAAATTCAGTTAAGGGTCAAGACTGATGAACCTAACACAACCAAATATTGGATGGCCACAAGAGAAAATCACTATGGAAAGGAAAGAGAGGTATGAAGCTATGTTACCAAAAAACGCTAATATCTTAGCGAATTACATATTGGTACGCACGTTCCGAAACATGGTACACTTCTGTTCCAAAACAGTAAATTTAGTGTTCCAAAACGATCCCAAAAGTTTTTTTTAATATATGCCCTTAAATATTACCTTAGGAGGAAAAAATTCAAATATAACGAACTAAAATCTAAGGTGAGTTAAGTTTTAACAAGACAAAAAATCAAAAAATTGGTCATAATGCTTATAGAAAATATTACATTTTATTAGATATCTAATAGTTAAAAAAAAAAATTGCTTTAGAAGTACTATAAATTCTTAAGTATAATATATACAAGTCTATCCCTATCGAACCACATTTTAGAACATATGGCGTACCACGTTCCCGTTCCCGTTCTCGTTCCATGTACCGAAACGATCCACGTTCCAGGTAACATAGGTATGAAGTCTTCAGATGTTAGCGACTTCATGTGTGGACTATATCCTTCATTCTGAGGATCAACATTGAGTTGGTGGCACACATAAATGAGGTTGGGATCCAGGGACACAGGATTTAAGGGGAGCTACATACTCCCACTTCATCATCAGATAATAGTTCTTCAGAAGAACATTTTTGACCAATTGGGAAAGGACATCACACTGAAACCTATTACATACTTTATCCAAAGTGGCAAGGAGTGGTCAATGTTCTATAGGAAATAAGCTTATTCTCTAGCGTCAATAATGAAGAGCAATGACTTCAACAATGACAAGGAATGATCTGGTCAAGATGAAAATGCAACAACAGTTTTACTCAAAGATTGCAAGGGCCAAGTTAGAAGTGTAGCTGTAGTTAGTTGGTATCAGCACTAATAAAAACAAAAGCTTTGAAGGTAGCAACATTCACAGCTACAAACTTACCAGAATCTCATCATCAAGATAAGAAATTATAAATAGTCTCTGGAACGTCCCACCTAAAGACATGAAAAATAGTATAACTTAGCATAGGTTGATAAATAGATGGGGACAAAACATATACAAAAGGATTTAACTAGTCTACACGATTGCCAAAGAAGTTTTCATTCTCCTTTTTATTTCTTCTTCTCAAAGGGAGGGGAATTTGTTTAACATTTGTGATGAATCAGCAAAATAAACATGCCAACTGTTAACCCACACCCTCAACAAGAAAGCCAGGAATTAAATGCTGAGACGTAAAGGAATTTTGCACTAGGATGGAAAAGCCAAACAATAGAAACGATAGAACAGAGATATGTGAGAATCAAGAAATATTCTAAATTGGTCATTTATCTTGTATCTTCAATTGATGTTGGGTTAATTATGTGGACACCTTCTCAACTATTTTTTTTTTTCTTTAAAAAAAAAAAAAAAAAACCCGTACAAATGCCCATTTTTGAAGGGTGAAAGTAATGCAACTTTATAGTTGAAGGGGTCCACATGAACGATTTTGAAGTTGATGGGAATAAAGTGATATTCAATGATAGTTGAGGGGTGTCTATGTAATTAACCCATTTATGTTTCAGCCAACATGAGGATAGTGCCTGTAGAATTACAGAGAGGGGATGAAATGGATTATTGTTCACAAATGCTGTTTAATTGTAGAATACTTGTTAAACAAAAGGGCCTTTCATAGAGCAGCATCAAGGCGATTATGCACTATAATTTTTATATAAAATGTTATTTACTCAAGAAACACGTTCAACATGTGTTGCCAAATTGATGATGTTGGGATAGATGAGATGCATTCTTAAGATGTAGTATAAATTTAGTGAATGAACTAACATAGAAAAATGATTTGAAATAAATTAAAAACACAGTAAGGGCAAGAAAAATGCCAAAAAGCAGGTGGATACAAAGTAAAAAGACAGATAAAGTGACCCATAATTTTAACATGAAATATAGCATTAATAATATTGTTCAAACTAATGAAAGGGTTTGACTTGGCGACCCAAGTGTAAGTTTAAGGCATTTCTGAGTTGACTTGAATTAACAGGTTAATCAAACAAAAACCTTTGGGAAGCAAGGTGATTTTCTCCAACAATGGAATATAGGTTATTGATATCTACCCACACAACAATAACAAACAAGACCATCAGTACCTATGAATCTGATGACCAAAAGGGGTGAAAAGATTCTAAAATTTAGACAGACAGCAGTGCGAGTCGTACAAGCTATAATAAACAAACAAACTCAATAGGATACATGAAGGCTGCCATATTTATCTCATAATCTTGTCACCAAACTCCTACCTGTGTGCAGCCAAAGAAAGGAAAAAAGGATATGAAAGGGGAGCATACTACGCATGCTAAGCAAAAATGTGATTAACCGTCAAATGTACCACAGAGAGATACTTAATACAAAAGCATTTATAAGCATTCCTCTTAAATCTTGTGATGCTTCAGATTTCAACTTTTTCCATCTTTTGTTCGGTCATGACATGATTAAAGGGAACCAGACAAATGCAGCTACATGCGGTCATTATTTACTTATAAGACTAATGCAGACTTCGAGATTCAAGACATCAAATTAGACAGCTTTGGCTCAGCACAAGTGTAGAAAATGATAGATATACATAAAAGTGCTTACTCAAAGGAACTTTCAGCCCACTGGCCATGGCATCCCTGATAGAAACAGGAAGCTGCTGCACAGTGCTAACTGCCTGACCAAATGCACCTCTTAACTGTTCAGGTATTGTTTCTTCATCAACAGTTGGTAATTCAAGAACCCCTTCCATATATTCCTCTTTCATTCTAAGTGGTCCCTCAACAGAGAACTGGGTAGACAGAACAAATTTGCTTTCTATCTGTGTTTAACCAGAAATCAATTCATTACTGATCAAATTTATAACCTGGAATTGTATGATAACATAAAAATAAAACAGGTGCGAAGTGAACAATGTGATGGAAGAGCAAGTATATATACTAACTTGATTACTAGAATCAGAGTCTAATCAAATATAAAATACTATCCAATTCAGAATCTTAAAAAAACAGCTTAAGTATGAAAACACTAAATGCTAACAAGCATGACCCAATATTGCATCCACTTTACAGGAAAACTGAATCCATTTGAGAAATGAGAAACCAAAATAGCTTAAACAGAATTTGATAAACTGACAGTGGGCTGATATCCACAAAAAGTAGAGCTTTCAATGCAAAGGCGAGGATTAAACTCCATACCAATTTCAGACTGAAGTACAAAACAAGGCTCTGTTGCATTGCAAAATATGGTTGTGCACACAGTAATGCAATGCATGTGAAATCTCTCGAAAAAATTTACCGAGTTCAACAATCTCATGATTGCAGTTATTTTGCCATATCCATCTTTGATCACCAAGTCCATTTTTGACAAGTTTGCTAGTGTCGAGGGAAATCTCCTGTGGCAGCAAGAAGTTTGCACCAATATAATTAGATGCCATTCACTTTTACCAAATTCCAAATATAGCTTTTACAAATTAAATCAGTACCCCTTTTTGAATGTAGAAGATTCAAAAGAAAAAAGTACTCACTGAAACACAAATGTAGCAGCAATGAGTCCAGGGCTTCCAGATCCAAGCCACTCAAAATTCCACCGACCTTCCAAAAAGGGTGACCTGGATAGCCGAATACACAAATAAACATTGCATACCAAATCTTTGTACATCAAACTGAATTGTTAGGATAAGCACCTACGTTGTTGGCCGAGGTGTTGGATTGAGCCGCTCAAGGCCAATTATCCTCTCATTCACATCAATTCGCTGCAGATCTGTAGTCTTTCCAGAAACTACTGCTTCGAATCCCCCAGAATCTTTAAACTGAAACAAACATTCCAAGCAACCTACTCAAAAAAGTTTAAGCTCAAAGGTAGGTGAATAATACCAATGTACCACATGAAATAAACAATTTACATAAATCAATTCATTAAATTGCAAATAACACAACATCAACCAACCAATATCACCAAATCTATTCTATTATATAAAGTGTACAACTCAGTTTGGTGTGAATTTTTTGTCATGCTTTTTTTCATTCCCAAATTGGTGTGAAACAACTGCATCAGATTTTGATTTCAAATTTCAAATTTTAATAACTTCTCAGGTTTTCTTTTTCCACTATTCACATTCAATTGGTTAATTTTCATAGATCTTGTTCATTTAAAAACTAAATGAAAAACTAAAGCTTCGACCTTTTCATCTTGTATTAGAAAATAAAAAATAATCTCTCCGTTTTTTTGAGTCACAATGAAAGAGGCAAATTATACTACTAGTCCCCGTATTTTGGTTTTTGTATCATTTTGGTCATTATAATTTCAACTGACTCGATTTTGACCATGAATTTTTGACTTTATCTCAAATTGATCCAATTGATTTAAATTGTTAGCATTATTTTTTGGCAAATGTGCACATAAGCGGCATATGCAATGCTTTCTTAGAAGAAAAATTGTCAAGTTGTTCAATTCAGTGATAGTGACTTGACCTCAACCAACTCAGTGAAGATTTTCCATCGAGAACCCTAACAGGGTTATCAATTGGACCAACTTAACACAAAATCTAAAAATTAAGGGTCAAAATTGAGCCAAAATGACACAACTGGCAAAATGTGGAGACTACCAGTGTTATTTGCCCCAATGAAAATAAACAAGTGATTAGCAGAAGCATTCTACATATCCAAACTAACAGAAATGTACTTCAGGAAGTGAATCAAATTACTATACTAGATTCAATAAAGACATCAGCAGAAGAAGAAATTAAATGCCAAGTCAAAAACACTTTTTACTCTCCTGAACTGAAATTAATTAAACTTTATACAGCTTTTGAGGTGTTTCAACATGAATCAAAACTCGAAGCATTTGAAATATGCATATTCAGAAGAATAATTTTGAAATTGAAGACTCACAGCGAGAAGTAGAGACTCCTTAGCAGAGAGTCTCTCCATTTCCTTGGCGTAAGTAGCAGAAGCTCCTTGCACCGTCTGGACCATTGCCTTGCAAACACCATAATCCTCCACTTTCCGCCCCATTTTGAAAATTTTCCGACCACTTTCCGGGAAAATAGTAGCAGAAGAAGAATGCGAAAAAGCGCGAGAACGGAGTCCGAAAAAGGCCGGGACTAAGCCTTGGATTGAAGAAGCCATTTGGAAGAGATTCGAAACCCTAATTTGGTGATAGGTATGAGGACGAGTGTGACTGTTTGATGTTGGTTCTGTGTGTGAAGTAGAAGGACAAGAGAAGGAAGGTAATCGCTGTTAAAAAAACATTTAAAATAAAAATTAAATTAATTAACAGAAAACTGGGAAGTTGTGTCACACGCAGTGCATGTCTTCAATTTTTGCAAAATTCCCTATTTCATCGCCACCAATTACATTTTTAATGAAGTGCAAATAATTTTAAAATGAGAAAGAATAATTTGAAAAATAATTTGAAAAAGAATTGATTAGTTGATATTTTTTACCACCTCATTAAAGGTGAAATTAGAGATAATGAAATGAAGGATAGTGGAATTTCTTATTTTTCTTGGTTATACCTTTTATGGGTTTTAAAAAAAAAAATTGCACATTTACAATTTTTCTTAATTTACTCTTAAAATTAATTTTTATTTAAAACTATATAGAAAATTTTACTTTAATTGTCATATAATATAAAAATATATATATATATTATATTAGGATTTAGGTTTATATTAATGTGTAAGTTATATACAATAAAATATTTTTATATCGCAAGACCTTCAATGTGTTATTTGCTATCTAGTTTTTGGAATAAATTAAAAACAAAAATTAAAACATGAAAAGATAACGTGAGCAAAAAATAAATTTTAATGACCAAAATGAAAAAATAATCTAACATAAAAGGAGGTCAAGTGTAATTTACTCATTTTTCTTTCAAAATGTTATTGTCTTGCTATGTGTATGAAAAATGCTTGGCAGTACTAATTTGGCACCTTGTTAACAAAAATTTAGTTTGGATCAAATCGACGAAGGTGAGTCGACAGAAAAACTAATTTTTATAACCAACAACTCAATCAGGTAATGTGGTTGGTGTCCGATGTCTTGACAAATTCAATGACTTCTTTGGAGATTGTAATGTGAAGAAACAAATGCTCACAAATTGAAAATTTGATTGATAACACTTAAACTTATTACTTAATTACAATAATCAAATTACAGCTTCATAGCATTACAATCGATAGACTCAAATTGGGTTATAAGCACTAAATTACAGATAATCTACTTTAAGTACAAGAACTACTCTTAGATAAGTTACACTACTTGTAGATTTCACAAGAGTTGTGAATTTGATTGAAGGTCCTTTCACTCATCTTCTCTTTGCCAACGATTTCAATAAACTGTCTAGAGCAGTTTTTGTTCTCTTCATGCACATTGCCACGATTGCCATGTAAAAGAAAATGGTGGTTGCCTCAACTTTTGCTGGATGTGATGCCACCCTTTGATGCTTATAAAGTAGGCAACTAAACTTACAAGAAACATATTGCTGCCATGTGTTCTAAAAAAAAAAAAAAAGAAAAAAAAAGGACAAATAACAATAATAATAATAAAATAAATGTGGCCATATAAATTAAAAAGATGATTTATGGTTTGAATCGACAGGCCACAATCAATGAGATTAGATTTGGCTATGATCAACAAGCCACAATCAATAAAATTGGATTTTGCCTTAATTGAAATTAGATTAAATTTGGCCTATTGACAGGACAAAATCGATAGAAAATAAAATATGGTGTCAACACACCCCCAATTCACTCTTAATGACATGGAATGAACCATGTGAAGGAGTATGCCAATACTCTTCTCTATTCTCTTTCTCTTACATCTCATTAGGGATCAAAATGGGAGTGCTATATGTTGGAAATGGTTATAAAATTCTAGTTAAAACTAGAATTTTTTCCTAAGTTTGGTCTAATTTTTAGGTGGGCCCCGTGCATCGATTTACACGGGTCAAAGTGGTAACGCGTCCTATGCCGCGTTGTGATTCACGTGGTATATTTGGTTGCTCAAAACCATTACCGAGTGAATGGGAAATTGAAGCCAAAGTATGCTCCATGAAAATGGAGTTTTGGTGGAAATACCTTAAAGGTTTGAATAAGGCTTGTCCCACATTGATTTGGTGGGAGGTTTTGAAAGGGTTTATAAGACATGGGTTTGGTACTTGGGGTGTGCCCCAAGGGGTACCCAAGTGTTTTAGAGGGAGAGGTTATGGGCAAAACGGGCTAGACCCATTGGACCCAAAAACCACCACACGCGCGCGTCGCCGCCGTCCGTCCGGTCGGGCGGGCTGGGCTTGGGCGCGGGTGCATGGTGTGAGGTTGGGCTTGTTCGGCCCAATACTAATCTTTTTGGGCCAAAAACATTTGAAAGAATTCAAATTAAACTGGTTTGGATTTACTGTACATCCAAACAGGGCCCTTCCCGTTTTCAAACAGAATTAAACTGATTTGGATTTACTGTTCATCCAAACAGAGCCCTTCCCGTTTTTGAATCCAACAGCTTTAAATCTGTTTGAATTTCAAACCAAACAGTGCCTAACCTGTTTGTATCTGTTTAATTCAAATTGAACAGGTACAGTACCTGTTTAATTCAAAACCTAGAGCCACCATTCCATCTATAAATAGGACAGCCCTCATTTGGATTTAGTGATCTCAAATTTCCGTCCTTCATAATTCTGAAAACATTCTCTTCATGTTGCTGCATTATTTTCTTGTCAGAGAGAGTATAAACACTTAGTGTGTTCGTTAGGCAAACAATTTGTAGTGCTGCTATTGTTTGTAGTAGATCATTTTATCCTGGGAGATAGACGTCCAAATTCTGAAAGCACCGTGGAGAGGACGAATCTGTCTTAAGGACACAATGTCAAACACTGGACTTGATCAGATAATTATTCAAAGAAATTAACAAGTAAGTTATTTAATTTATTTTCAGTGTTATTATTATTAATTTAAATCAGATTTGAATTTTGTTTTTGTAACAAAATAAAATCTGTTATTTATTTATTTATTTATTATTTCGAGTTTGATTTTTGTAATCAAACAAATTCTCTCCTTTTCTTTATTTCTTTAAATTCTAAATTGTTATTTTGTACACAATAGAATTAAAATCTTTTAAATACAGTGAAGATTGTCCAACACTATATAGCATATATATGATCGACTTACTTTTTCTTATTCAATTTTTTGTTTTCTTTTTTTAATATTCAAAAGCTTATTTTTAGTCATTTTTAAAATAATGTTCTCACTTTTCTTATTTGAAAATAATCATTAATAGTGAAAAAATAAATATAAATATTTTTTTTAAAAAAAATAAAATAAATTAGGCTTTAATTTTCATTATTAAAATGACAAATTATGATTTTATCAAATGAAATTTAATTAATTACTAACAAAAATCGGACGTTGAGTCATATTGATGGCATGGTTTGAAATTAGGTGAGATTTGTTTACTATTCATATATATGGTAATAGAGATAAGAGAAGAGAATGTCAAACTTCTTGATTGAAGAGTGAATGCAAGAAATTGCACATCATGTGTTGCCTACGAAATTTTAGAGTATGAAAAGACTTGTTTACTTTAGTAAGAATAAATGGTGTCGTTAGGTAGCAATAAAGGAAATAGCATGGCACTTTAGTACCTAGTAAAATACATTTAGAGGAGAGATGATGAAGAAAGAGAAGGCGACGGCAAAGATGAAAGAGAACGAGACGACGACGACAAAGACGAAAGAGAAAGAGACGGCGACGTCAAAGACGAAGGAGAAAGAGGACTCAACGGAAAAAAGAGAAAGAAAAAGAGAACAACATAGCCATAACATCTGCAACACCAGAAGGAGTTCTTGCAACACCATCAGCGGAACCTGAGACACAAACACTGGACTTCCAAATAGGAGATATAGTAGAACCAACAGAGATACAAGCTCATTCTACAACAACCAATACCACAGCAGACCCCAACATCACACAACCTCCTACCGAATCTACAACATGTCCTGGAAAACATCTTACCGAATGGTAGTGCAATTCATATCAACTCCTTACACTCATACAGAGGATGCCTCCAACAAACGATTCAGTATAACCAAGTGTCGATACCTTCACACAACCTCCTACCGAATCTACAACATGGCCTGGAAAACATCCTTGTGGAAGCCTTTCTACCACTCCCTCCACCACCTCAGAGGGACTCTCACTACCTGGTAGCGACTCCAAGGGAATTCTCAATGGATGTAGCATCTTCCAATGTCGAACACACAATGGCGGAACCAAATCTCTACAAACTTTGCATTATCGTGAAGTCCTTTCTGAGGCTCACAAGCTCCAACCTCGAATACTTGATTACTCTAATCCCGGCTCTTTGGACCAACTCAAACTTGAACTTGAGCCCCGAATGGGTGACATCAGAAGATGAAGCATTACTGGAGGAAGAAATCTCCCGCCCCCCATCCCCACTCTTCAAACCCCCAATAAAGATACTTCTTTGGAATTGTAGGGGTGCGGCAAGCCCTCATTTCTGCCACCATCTATTTGATCTACTTCGTGTGTACAACCCCCAAATGCTGATCATCGCTGAAACTCGAATAGGAATGGAGAAAGGTAAATCTTTTTGTAGCTTGACTTTTTCGTGCCCCTTTTCGGAAAAGGAATAGGTCCTACAGTATCGGACTCTCGTGGTTCTGAATATGAGTTCACAAGTGGAATGTGAAACGGTGAAAACTTGAAGGAGTCCAAATCCGGCAATTCAGTTTTGGAAAATCGATGTTTTGAATGAAATGCCAAAAATTGACTGCTTTGCCAAATTTCAAAGTTGCCACCTAAATATTTTATTTTAAAAAATTTAGGAAACTCGAGACTCGTGCCAAAGGCCATTAGTCCGTCATCACCAAAGTGCCTCGGCTCGGGAACTCAGGTACGAGAGGGGAAGGTCATGAATTGAGCACCTCACTCGCCCGATCAAAGATTAGCCTCTACTAATCAGGATGTGATTTTTATTTACATTATATGCTCTTGTACCGATTATTAGACTAACTTTACTATGTGATACATACAAGTATAGACTAATTTTGTAAACATTGGAATACCTGTTTCGTGCTTATTTTGAAAATTGTTCCGAATATATACCACTTGAAAAAGTGATCGCATATGAACATTACTCAAATTATTCCAATTCAAGCGAATAGCCTTCATTCACAGGCATTCAAGCTGTTTATCAATTAAGCATTGAGCCTCATGGCAAACATGCTAGACATGACAATGATCACACTCATGCAACGTGCTAAAGCAAATAGAAGCTTACCTCGTACTCCAAGCCAAAAGAGAAGCTAGTTAGAAAAATACATGATTCTTATGCAACATGACTAATGCGATATGCAATTACTAGGCTCGGCTACTAATTTGGCATATGGATCAATTTGATAGCATGCGGTCTAAGCACATATTCAAAGAAGTATAAGCAATAACAATGTGAGTTAGGATGATGAACCAAGCCTCGATGTATGCAATACAAGTGGATGCAAACATGAAGTATGCTAAACGAAACGTAATGCCCTAAACTAACCATCATAAGCTAGTAAATAAAAAGGAGAAAGACGTGGGGTTGGAAGACATACACATTATTATAACATTTATCCTCACGCAGGAGGGTCCGAATGAACTACTTATTACAAATCCAAATGAATGAATAAGTAACCAAATACTAAGCAATAATTAATTAACTAGCTATCCAAGGATGCACAATGCTCGTATGCACACAGTGTCCAGAAACTGCTCTGTCTGCCCGGACTATTTTGTTTCACCTTCAGCCACTGCCCTCTGCTTCTGTACAAAACACTACCTTACCAAACATTAATGCCCGGCCGGCCCTCAATGACACCCGGCCAGGCCTATAGAAGGCCAGTTGTGCCTTAATTTCATGCGAAATTCTATTTTCTACTTTGAAGTGAAAACAGTGCAGACAGAGTGTTCTGAACTCTGTTTGTCCCTCTCACACTTCTTTGTCATGGGAAAGCCTCAAGAAAAGGGTATAATTGTTTCCAAATCCATCAATGAGCAAATTGATTGCTTGATGATTTCGATGTACAATTCGGACAAAAATCAATAAATGAAAGGGACTATAACTACCCCTCCCTCCTATCATAAAGTGAACTCAAAGAGGGAGGTAGAGACGTTTCAAGATTCATCAAAACATCATGAATTGATGTAAGACAACCCTTGACATAATAGACTCGGCATAACGTCCGGCCGAACCAAAGCAAGATACTTCATTTTCTGTATATGGGTTGGTTCATTTTAAGCCAAATACCATGATTTAATCAAGTGGTCATCATTGATTATAAGACATGCTGATGATTTGGGCACATCATGGGTGGTTTCCAGCTCTATTCTTACTCTAGCTTGTGTTTTTGTTTTTTATTTCTAAGAATTAAATTTTATTTGGTGAATTATTTTTGAAAATTATTGAACAATTCATTTTTTTTAACTTGAAAAGTAATTTTTATTTTTATTTTAAAAAAAAGCTAAAAAATGAAAACAATGGGTGTTTTTTTTGTTGCAAGAAACAAGGTAAAGGACAACAAAAATCAAAAAAATGAAAATGAAGAAAATGAAAACACAATGCTTACACAAAATTTTAAATATATATATATATATATATATTGGGCCGTACCCATGGGTCAGCCATTGAAGAAACTATTCCACTCACGTTGCTAAATCTGTATTTTTATTGCTAATTTTGTGATTAGTGCTATCATAGTAGAACTATTGTAGCAAATTAGTTTCAAGTAGGGACGGAATAAGGATTTTATTATCGGACGAGTCAAAAGAAAAATAAATTTTTTTCACCATATACACTAAACACATGTATATATATATATATATATGATCTATAAATATAAATTATACATACATAAAAAAGAAAAAAATTAAATACCGTAGAAGCAATTTCTAATATGATGAACAAGCTTTTTTTTTTTTTTCATGTAAAATAGAAAAAGAATTCAAGATGGAAGAAGAATGACATATATTTCTTATACTGGGGGGCCATTATATATATAAAATGATATATATATATATATATATATTTAAAGTTCTATAGCAAACAATAATGTTGACAGAAACAGAAGGTCATGGCCTCCCATAATCTTCTCCTAATTCCGTCCTTGGTTCCAAGTATTTTCTTTGATTCACTATAACATCAAATGATCTTCTTATTCTTCTTCTTTTTTTGTCAATAATTTGTTTAGTATAAGGTAGAAAGATATGACAATTCAAAATAAATCCAAATTTGCATGCATGAAACTAGTGCCTCTGTAGAAGATGCTCGTGACCACGTCGAACATTTGGTTAGTGAAATCTGAAAGAAGTTGAATGAAGCTCGACTCATGAATTCTCCTCTCAACCCGATTTATGTGGAGTGCAACTAACTTTGCTAGGGATTCTCAATTCATGTACTTGCATGGAGATGGCATGGCCATGATGTTAGAGGCAAGAACAAAGAGCGTCAAGCCTATTCTCCCTTCTTATGTTTTAAATTTTGAAGTTAAGCATTCGTGTTTCCGTATTATGGTTAAGTTGCAATCTTTATTTTTTATTGTGAAATTTAAAATTAATTATTTGTAACACCATCTTTTAATTCCATTAAGTCTAAAGTGATGATTATGTCCACTAAATGAGAAGCGTGTCAAACGCGAAGTAATTCTTAACATGAAAGAGAGACTATACCATTGGCAATGAATCTCCATAGAGATTAAGCCATTAAGCATAGATCTCTAACTCATGTTTTGAACAACCATCAACCGGTTGAAACAACTCTCAAATTAAAGAAATGGATGATAGGCTGTAGGAATGAACACATGAATTTAATTATTAGAATGAGACTTTTGACATGAAAATTAACTAAAGGAAAGCTATCAAAGCAAGGGTAACATAACACAACAAGCTAGATATGAAGACGTGCAACACAACAAGCTATATTTTCAAAGCATACACTAATTAAATAAATTAGGATAGCCCTAAAACAGTCCCTAATATGCTAAAATACAGTAGCAAAACCATGTTAGAAGAGCACAGAATATAGACAAGAAACAAAAAAATTACAAAGCTAGTTAACAAAGCTAAGGAGGGGTGGCTAACCCCTTCACTTTTAGGACTCCTAAACCATATTTTAGCCTCCGAAATTAGTCCAAAAACAGTCCCAAAACAGTGGCTAAAATAAGAGAAATAAGTGAGAAACACAAGGATATAAGCTTAGAATAAGGTTCAAGGAAGGGTGGTTAACCCCTCTACCTTTGGTAACTCTTACATCACAAGTTTTAGCCCTTGAAAACAGTCCCAAAACAGTATGAAAACACAAGAAAAAGATGAACAAAGATTGAAATGAAAGTAAGGGAGAAGGTAGTAAGCTTTTACCTCTTTTAGAAAAGGTGTTCTTGTTGTAAACCAAACTTGATTCCAAAGCGCTCTCAAGTTTGAGTTATGGTTTTCAAATCTCAATCAAAGTTCCAAGTCTAACCTCTTGATATGGTATGTATGGATCATGTGAGAGCTCAAAGGTTATGAGAGTATGAAGATCACTTACAAAAGAAGAAGTTTAACTCTTTGATATTTTCTTACACCTTGATATCTTGATGTTTTTCAACCTTAAAACAGAGGTCTGAGCCTCCTATTTATAGAATTTGAGCTGCAGATCAAAATATCTACAGAATAGACAGTTGGCAGATTGCTACACAATTCTGCCCAGAAAAGTCAAAAGGCCCAGCCGGGCATTGGTTCCTATAGCCGGCTATCACTAAGGCATAGCCGGGCGTTAGTGAAGTTTCACTGTTTCTTACTTTCAGGTTCCATGCAGGTTAGTACAATGTTCAAAACTAAGTTTATGGGCCAGAAATATAGTGGGTATGGCAGGTTTGGATTGTTTAGAGTTCGAAATCAGATTTCTTTGTTGAGAATTCAAACCACTTACACAATGTAACCTTCATCATCGAGTGCTCGGAATAAAGCGCTTAAGTCTTACGAGCGATCAAAATTAGGGTGTCTACAGTTGCCCCTCTTTGACAGAGTTCAAAGTCATTTCATGACGTGAGTAAATGTCAAAACCCAAAGACAACCCATTTGATGAGATCGTAAGACTTGGGCAAACAAACAAATGTGCAAACAATTAATTGAACCCTAGGGTTGCCTACGTATCCCTTTGTAATCAAACTTGCGTAGTTCAGAGGCAAAAATGAAAATGATATGCAAAACATAACTTATGATCATGCAATGAAACAATCAAAACAACAATGTGACATCGAACGAAAGCATAAATTAGAGCAAAACAAATCTAGCCGTGTTTCACACGGAAAGAGACAAAGAAAGTACGAACCAAAGTCGGATGTAAGAAAATGCAGGCCTATCTACGTCTCACGTAGGAAGGGTGGAAAGCTCCATGAGTGATGTGAACATCAGGCGCACTTGATGTTTTTAACCACAGGAACAACAAGCTAACACGTCTCACACGAAAGGAGGATGGGGTGGTGTGAACAACAAGCGCACCGACTGTTTTTAACTGATTTACAATCCTAACGCATCACACGCGAGAGGAGGAGGAGTGGTGTGAATAGACAAGTGCACCTGTTGTTTTTAACCGATTTGCAATCTTAACGCGTCACACGCGAAAGGAGGAGGGGTGGAGCGAACAAACAGGCGCACCTGCTGTTTTTAACCAATTTACAATCTTAACGCGTCACATGCGAGAGGAGAAGGGGTAGTGTGAACAGACAGACGCACCTGCTGTTTTTAACCGATTTACAATCCTAACGCGTCACACGCGAGAGGAGGAAGGGTGGTGTGAACAGACAGGTGCACTTGCTGTTTTTAATCGATTTGCAATCCTAATGCGTCACACGCGAAATGAGGAAGGGTGGTGTGAACAGACAGCACACTAACTGTTTTTAACCGATTTACAATCCTAACGTGTCACACATGAGAGGAGGAAGGGTGGTGTGGACAGACAGGCGCACCTGCTGTTTTTAACCGATTTGCAATACTAACGGGTCGCACGCGAGAGAATGAAGGGTGGTGTAAATAGACAGGCACACCTGCTATTTTTAACCGATTTGCAATCCTAATGCGTCGCACGCGACAGGAGGATGGGTGGTGTGAACAAATAGGCGCACCTACTATTTTTAACCAATTTGCAACCCTAACGGGTCACATGCGAGAAGATGAGGGGTAGTGTGAACAGACAGATGCACCTGCTGTTTTTAACCGATTTACAATCCTAACGCGTCACACGCGAGAGGAGGAATGGTGGTGTGAACAGACAGGCACACCTACTATTTTTAACCGATTTACAATCCTAACGCGTTGCACATGAGAGGAGGAGGGGTGGTGTGAACAGACAGGCGCACCTGCTGTTTTTAACTAATTTGCAATCCTAACGCGTCACATGTGAGAGGAGGAGGGATGGTGTGAATAGACAGGCGCACCTGCTATTTTTAACCGATTTACAATCCTAACGTGTTATACGCGAGAGGAGAAAGGGTGGTGTGAACAGATAGGCGCACCTGCTATTTTTAACCGATTTACAATCCTAACGTGTCGCACGCGAGAGGAGGAGGGGTTAATTCGAAGTCCAAACACATCTCACGCAAGTGGAAGAAGGTATAGTAGAATGATTTCTTTGTTTTTATCTCCAAAAATCAAAATTTTCATTTATATAAATACCGAATACTGTATACATATACAGACAAAATACACACAGATATGTACATATGGTATACATATATTCATTCAGGGAATATTCCGCTACTGATAAGGAATATTCCGTTTGCGGACGTCAGCAGGAATATGCCGTTACTGGGAAGGAATATTCCATTTGCTGACGTCAGCGCACATACGCAAAATACGCAAAAAGAAAGGAAAAACACAAATACATGGATACGGGGGCTCGAACCTCTAGTCTTAAACTTGGTCTCCGAGACTGAGCCAAACCACTAAACCAAACCACTCTTGTGACAAAATATTCAAATAAATATATATATAGGTATACGAGACATATATACAGAAAACCAAAACAAAACAAAAGAAACACTCGTTGCTATGGAGGGTTCGAACCTTTGACCTCAGGCTCAGCCTTTTAATTCTTAAACGCTGAACCAAACCACTCAACCAAGCCATTCTTGTGACAAAATATTCAAACAAATATGTATATGATACATAGATATACAATACATATACATATATGTATACAACTCTCCTGCCTCTTTCTCTCTTCCGTCGAAAACCACGTCTGACATGCGACCTTACCTTTTGCGTCAGCCGGCCGACAAATTGTCTTGGCCCTCTCTCCCTTTTTGTCTTTCCCTTTCGTCTTCTTCTCCTTCTCATCTTCTGTCTCCATATTCTTCTCCTTTTCTATCTCCTTCTTCTTCTTCATCATTTTTTCCGTCTTTTTCTTCATCATCTCTTCCGTCTTCTTCTTCTTCTTCTTCTTCTTTTTCTTTTTCTTCATCATCTCTTTTATCTTCTTCTTCATTGTCTCTTCCGTCTTTTTCTTCTTCTCTTCTGTCTTCTCTTTCATCGAAAGACATAACAGAGAGACTGAAAGAGACAGAAAGACTTCCAAAACTCAGTCTGCTCTCTGCCATTTCTTTGCGACTCTTTTCTTTTACACCTTTCCTCTCTAACACATGGCCTCGTCCCGTCTCCTCACTCTCTTTCCAGACCTTAATGATCCCATAAGCTCTCATGGACAGAGTGCCCTTGTTCCTACTCTGCCTAACCTTCCTATACTATCAGTTGAGCAAATAATGGCAGCTCAAACTGATATTGAAGCCAACCACTACACGCTGAAATCCTGTATGGAGACAATGGTTGCAATCTCCAAATTGGCTCACCGATTACAAAACATAACAAGTGAACATCAGGTCAACGCCCAACTCTCCCTGCTCCAGCGCATGTACAAGGATGCAAAGTAGAGATTTGCGCACTGAAGGCAGAGAATAAGGAGTTGAAACGGCAGGCCACCTCCATAGTCTGATTTGGAGCACCGTCGTACTTTGCCTTTGATGGTTGGCGGGGAGTCGACTCTCATATCGGTCTTGTAAGCACTGAGGCAGGACCTTCAAGGGTCTCCCAAGATGAGATCGAGATAAAGAAATTGACGGAAGAGTCAAGCAAGTGAGGCCGGCGTGTGGCCATCATCGGAGAAGAAAGAAAAAAGATCCCTCTCTCTTTTTTTATTTTATTTTTTAATCTTTTTTTATTTTTTATTTTTCTGTTTTTTATTTTTTTATTTTTTTATTTTTTTTGTATATATGTTTGTACAAATTTGATCGGGTTAATCCCTGATATTAATAAAATGAGTTTGTTTTTTTTTTTTTTTTTTTTTTTTTGTTTTCGTTTTTGTGCAAATCTGAATGGTATGAATATTTGGAACTTAGGAATAAGTTCCAAACTAAAAATTAAGCCTCTCATTGATCATAACACAAAACAAAACTCGATAACATGACAAAACTCGATAAAATGGATACAAAATGGACGCAAAAACAGAGCAATACCAGTTGATCACTTGGTCGGTTGCTCATCGGAAAAGTATCGCCGACGATGATTACTGTACATTTTCCGGCGATGAAAACTCGATAGTACGGGTATGGGACAGAATACCAACTAACGTTTTATCGGAATAAAACAACAAAACAAAAAAATAAAAACAAAACAAAAGTAAGGTGTAAATGCAACACACATGAAATAACAGAACAACTTATGAATTATCGAAACAAAACAAAGTTCCTCCTTTGCTCTCTTTTTTTGTTTTTGGTATTATTATTATTTTCTTTTCTTTTCTTTTCAAAAACACTTTTTATTGTTTTTTTTTAAAACTCCCTTCTTTTTTTTTTTTTTTCTGTTTTTTCAAAAACATTTTCTTCTTCTTCTTCTTTTTTTTCCTTTCAAAAACATTTTTTTCTTGAACTCTCTTCTTTTCTTTTTTATTTTCTCAAAAACATTTTCTTTTTTTTCTCTCTCAAAAACATTTTCTTTTTTCTTGAATTCTCTTCTTTTCTTTACTTCTTTTTTTTTTCAAAAACATTTTCTTTTTTCTTGAACTCTCTTCTTTTCTTTTTCTTTTTTTTTATTCTCTCAAAAACATTTTCTTTTTTTCCTCTCAAAAACATTTTTTTTTCTTGAACTCTCTTCTTTTCTTTTTTATTTTCTCAAAAACATTTTCTTCTTTTTTTTAAACTCTCTTCTTTTCTTTGTTTAAAACCCCATTTTACAAGATCTAGAAAAGAACGTAAAATAAAACAAATAAATATAGAAAATAAAGGAAAAGAAAACAGAAAACAAAGAAGAAGAAGAAAAAAAAATTGGACAGAATTTTCATCAAGGCCCGGCTAGGCCTCGGTGAAGCACGGCCGGTCTTCGACACAGCCGGTCGGGCTTCGAAAGCGGGGCAGGGGCAGATCAATCAAAACACACACTCCAGTTGATTTAAACACAAATCAACCCTCATTTCATATACACCCAAGGCCGAAACTCTCTTTCCTCTCTCTCTAAGACTCATCTCTCTCTAGTTTTCTCATTTTCTCACAAAAACCCAACAAGCCACACAAAATTTTCCTAAAAACAACTTTGTTCCTCTACATTTTGAATCGATTGAAACTTGATTTGGTGAAGCTTTGAGTTTTCTCTTGGTTTTTTTCTTAGATTCTCACACATTTACCTTTTCCCTCTTTGAGTTTTCTCTCTCCTAGGGTTTTCTAACTCCAAAATTGGTTTTTCTTAGATTCTCTCACATTTTCCTTTTCCGTCTTTGAGTTTTCGCTCTCTTAGGGTTTTCTCTCTCCTAGGGTTTGAGATTTTAAGGTTTTCACTCCAAAATCACTTATCCACTTACTTTTTCCCCCCCTACTTTTTCATCCCCTCTCTGTGGCTAGTGACGAAGTACCCATTCCTGACCCAGCTGTGGGTATCGGTGCTACCCTTGGTGCGGATATGGAGGTGGAGGAGGCTGCTGCATTGCTTCCTCTTGCCGAGAGGCCATTTGATGCGGCTGCATATCAGCCGCGTACACATGTGCCATCCCCAGGCAGCATCATGCGATTCGAGGCATTCATCCAGGGGATAGATGCGGACATCCTACTACGAGAGCCCATGGAGCACTTGTCCGCCGATGCCTTCACGGTAAACCATTTTCCTTTGTTTTTGTACTCTTTGAATTGCACTTGAACTCGAATTTCACAAGTAGATCACCAATTAATACCATATACATTCCTTATTGACAGGTGGAGGCTAGGAGGATTAGTGGCTATGGATCCATATTCGGTTCCCTACGCTAGTACGAGAGACTAACTGCAGAGGTCCGCGCATCGGTTGACGCATCTGGCTTCGAGCCCTTCTGCTCTAGGCTCATACAGATGAGGGTTGAGTCATGGCTCTATGGGGCCATAGTAGAGAGATGGTGGGATACCATTAACTCGTTCCACTTTTCCTCGACTGGGGAGATGACACTGACCCTATACGACTTCTTGATGCTGACTGGTTTGTGGGTTGGGGTCGGCGACCCGGTCCTCTTTAATCCGGATATGACCCAGTGGAAGGCTGCATAGCTCCAGCTTCTCGGGGTGATCCCAGACACCACCAGCCACGGGATGGTGCGCTACAGCTGGTTCTTGGAGCACTTTTCCGGCACTCAGTCAGCTACTACAGATGAGGTTGCCCAGTACACCCGCGGCTTCCTCATATATCTTCTCGGTACTACCCTGTTTGCAAACAGGGAAAATACTGTGGGGTATACCTTCTAGGGCCACTGGTACACCTTCCTCGGGTGGTGGAGTACGACTGGGGTGGTGCCGGCCTGGCCACCTTATACGGCTACATGAGCTCTATCTCCTGCCGCAAGACGGATTCACTCAGCGACTATTAGAGCGTTTGGGAGGTATGCCTCTCACTCATCTTCTTTGTTTCTACATTTTCTGTTCATTTGCATTTCCTGTTCACTTTTGCTTTACACATCTTGTTTGTCTGATCTGCCCATTTACTTATGTTTTCTGTTTATAGCTTTAGGTCTACACATATTTCAGCTCTTTGGCTCTAGTCCTGATGAGGCCGATCAAGTTGTCAGTACCCTGCTCCCGGTACTACAACTCGCGATTCAGGCGATGCCGCCTTGTAGATCGGACCTTCTCGTACTTTCGCTATTTCTTTGACACCATTACCACAGACCAAGTAACAAATTGCTCTGCACTTTTGTCTTCATTCTGTATTGTATCCATATTATGACCCTGATAGCCTCATACTGCGTTGCTCCCATGCCCTTGCCTTGTTTCTGCTACACTGTTGTTCTTTGCACTATACAATTCTCTGCATTGTCCCACATTGCTTAACTTTTGACATCAACCACTTCCTCTATCTGTCTATTCTTCTTACAGATTGACTGGCACCATTGGATGGGTATTCTTCAGGCTTCGAGGGCAATGTACACTGTGGCATGGCATGTCTCCATCATGCGGATTCTATTCAAGGGTCCATTTAGCCGAGCTTACTATCTAGGGAAGAGGTTCATTAGCCAGACATGAGGGGTAGCAGATCCAGACATCACATATCCTCCTCTCGCGATTATGAGGGTAGTTGATGAGCTGCAGAATGGTCCTCAGATCGACCTCCTGATGTTAGGTGAGGATGGCGATCGACGTCATGAGCCTGACGACTTCACTACTTTCTTACACACCCGGGTGATGGCACCTCTTACCCCAGGCGTGGTTCAAGCTGTGCCGAAGGTTGCTGTTGCTGCTGCTGCTGCTGCGACAGGTGATGCCCTTGTTGGAGGTGCGCCTGCTGGAAGTGCCCCTGCTGTTGCTCCCATTCCTGGGTTTCCTGTGATTTCCACTGAGATTGTGTATATGTGTCCAGATGAAATGGTCGAGCAGATCTCGCTTGAGTATATTGAGGAGAGGGACCGCAGGCTGGCATTTGCCCCTGGCATCGAGCAGATACACACCTCTTTATGTTTCTACTCACTGTACTTTATCTTGTTTTATTTGTTACCATTTCTGTTCATTGTTTTCTGTTACTTCTGTCCACTCTTCTTAAATTCTGTTCCTACAGATACCTCGGGCATTCGGTGACGAACTTCTCCGGATGATCGACAGATTGCTCCTCATGGCACGGAGGAGACAGACTGCCTTGGTCGTTCATGGGATCGAGGTACATTCTATCTGTGGTTTACTGTTGTTGCCATCTTCTCTTAATTCATACTGATATCTATCCTCTTTTCAGCTTGAGCCAGCACCAGGAATGCCTATAGGACCTTCTGCAGCCAGTAGGTAGAGACGTGGCCAAGGGAGGGGCCACGGAGGAGTCGATTGGGGGAGAGGTCGAGTGAGGGAGCGCTCGCCTTCTAAGGAATCTTTTGATGGGTCCACGACCCCCGAGGACGAGGGAGAGGAGGTCGACTTGCAGTCCAGCAACCCTAGTGATGACAACGATGCACCTCCTCCACAACCGAGGAGGAAGAGGGCGAGGATGGGCTACTGATGATGATACTAATTTGCTATTTTGTTTTTGTTTCTTATTTTTGCTTTGTAGTTTAAACACTAGCTTCAAACAGACCTTTTGTTTTTGAAGACTTTTCTTTTGTTGTTGTTATTGTTTTTTTTTGCTTTGTAAAACAATGACCGCGGTTAGTCCCACCAGTTATAAAAACAAGTTTTTGAATGATTTCCTTGCACAATATGATGATTAGCATTTGCATGTGATGAACGGTGTAACCCTTGCATTATAACCCTTGGATCTGTGAATGCTTTGTTCTTGAATTGAATCATGAATTGGATAATGACTTACAATCGGTCAAAATATAAAATACAACTCGATAATAGAAAAACGAAATGAAAACAACTCGAAAGAAGCTAAAAAACACTTGGTACAAACAAAACAAGACCCAAAAGTACAGTCGTGGCCCACCCGAACAAAGGCTAGCTTCTGCTACAATTTCACTGAACTAGACTAGCACCAAGAACCGGCCGGGCTTCACTAATGCACAACCGGCCATCACTGATGCACGGCCGACTATCAGTGTGATGTTGGTCAGTGCTGTCTAGCTGTCATGCACAGCTCCTTCTCAAACTCTATAATTAGTACCCTCATGCTGTTTTTCTGGCAGATTCACAAGTCTTTGATATTTTGCTCTCAAGATGGAGATATCGCTCATCAATAGATTCCGAGACTGGATAGCCACTTTGGATGGCTCGTAAAATGTGAATTTTTGAGGTTTTGGCTTAAATGCCCTTTTGGCTTAAATGCCCTTTTTCCTTTGAGTTGCACTTCACTTTGCTTTCCATTCCTCCAAGCCGTAGTTCAATGTTGGAACCCGATTACACATGTATTTCACTTTGGATCACAAGAGATGTGTCCAACACTCGAAGAATTTCAAGCGCTGATGGAATCCTGACGCGGCAAAGAAATCATGCCTCAACCTCGTTTTGGCCATGACCAAGCTTTGGGGCAGATGTGCGGATTATCAGTGCACGAGGCTTGGTCTTTGGCACATGATGGGGAGCTGGACATCCCTGGTTTAGTTCATTGGTTTTCCGCTATTGGAGATAAGAGCGACATTTTTTGGCGCAACCACTAATAACATGCTCTCTGTTTATGGCTACTTGCGCAATTCCTAATTGCCCATAGTTTTGGTGGAGCCAATATCTGGTTGATTAAAGTGGCCCAATGCCTGAAAAAAGGTAAGAGTTGTATTGGTTTGGCATTAGCTGAAACCTTGATGGGCCTGGATGCTGTCCATCAACGAAATCCACTAGGTTTGTAGGGTGTCTGCTATTTCTTCAAGTATGATTTCCCACCATTTTGATTTATGATTCTAATGTCACTTAACACCCAAGCTTTGTTTTTCTTTCAAAACCCTTATTTACTTTTCTCTCAACATACACCTCTCTATTCTTTAATCTCTCTAATTTTGCATCCCTCCCCAGGTATGGTTGATGGATAAACTGAAAGTAATAGACCCTTACCTTGAGTACTCGGCTTGAGCTTACTTCTTTCGCCAACGGTTAGTTGATTTTCCATTAGAAGGGTCGTGGTATGACTGGATGTAACGCCCCCAAAATTTAACATCATAGATATGATCCACAACAACATAAATAATAGTTTCATAAATCAGAATGTAAATAATCCTTTCATTTCATGAAGTAATAATGCAACAGGGTTTAACATAAGCGAATGCCCTACGGGCTTACATCTTTCCAAGACATACTTGGTTACAACAAAAGAGAGTGTCATAAACTTTATACATATAAAGCCCTTGGCTTGAACAAACATTTAAACACGAAAATAACAAAATATAGCCTCCAGCTCTTAAGTCCTCCCATGCTACGTTCTTGGAGGGAGCATGTCAACTGTACCTGAAAATGGTTTCCCAAGTAGGCTGAGCCAAAGCCCAGTAGAAATAGCCTAACACGATATATGAAGCTTAACTAAGATATAAGTGCCAAGTAAATGTTCCACATTCATACCCAACTCATATTCTGTCCATATTCATTTAATACTAATACCTATATCTCAATTTCATTTCCCTCTATTTAATTTGTATTAATCCAGCAAATTCTGAGCCAATTCATGAGATAAGTACATTGTTATCTAAACAATCTAAAATGAGGCTACAACTTAATGATTTACAATTCCATACGACTATTATTCAAACCCTTCAATTTTGCCATTTTACGGAATTTTCATCTGAGGAAACCGGCACCCATATATGTACAAGATATCAAGATTTGCCATTTTACGAAATTTTCATCCGAGGGAACCGGCACCCATATATGCACAAGATTTCAAAGTTTGCCATTTTACGGAATTTTCATCCGAGGGAACCGGCACCCATATATGCACAAGATTTCGGGACTTTCACCTTGGACACTCCAGCCAACTTAATTATAAATGGAGTCCATCCCCTATCTCCTCCCAAGCAATGATACATATGCAATGTATTAAAAGTATCATCATGTACAATGACTATCTATGACACATATTCAACATCTCAATCATACCATCATATTCAATGAGGTAAATTTAAACGATAAGTTTCAATTCACCTAATCCACATGCAGTTTCTACAACAATCATGGTTATCTTCCACCGATAGCCCAAAACAGATATTTCTAAACAGATATACAATCTTTTAGACAGATAATTTATCAAATTTCCATAGGTGAGTGATTTAACAAATCTAACTATACCATTTATTCACACAACTTCCCAATTTCATATTTCTCACACCACTACCATTATTTATACCAAATAATCATTTAGCTCATATTTGGGCAAATTTCCCCCTCATTCCCAATACTAACCCATAGATCAAATTCATCAATTTTAACACAAAACCACCTTATATTCCAACCGCATGGTCAAATATACAACAACACCTAAAAACCTCTCTTTAATAAATTTGAACTGAATCTTAGGTTTTCTCAAAACGTCCCAAATCTCACCATATTCTTACAACAACAAATAACTAGGTTAAAATTCATAACAAAGCATAGAATATCCCTACCTCAAATGCAGAAGCTCAAAGAAGATGAAGAGAGAAACCCAAGATGCTCCAAATCTAAACTTTTTTGGATCAAAAGATAGCCCACACAATGCTCTAGCTTTTTAACAAAGAGAGTAGGGTAGAAGGGCCCTAGAACAAGGTGTATTTGTATAGAGAGAGAGAGTTTGGAGAGAGGAGCTACCGATCTAGGGTTTTGAAGAAGGAAAAGATCAAAAAGTGATATAAAATCACGCTGCTGCGAACTGATATATGCGAGGCTCGCTCAAGCGAAGGAGTTGTCGCTCGAGCGACCAGATACAACAAAGGACCTCGCTTGAGCGAACAATGCGAAGCTTCAGGTTTGCCACTCATGCAGACGCACGCTCGAATGCAAGAGTGCGCACTCGAGCTAAGGAACACAAAACACAGGGTTTGCTCGAGCGTAAGAAGGCTCGCTCGAGTGAAGAATACCAACCTTCAGGTCTTCACAGAGACGCAGACGCGCGCTCGAGCGCAAGAGTTCTCGCTCGAGCGAAAAGACAAATACCCAAGGCTCGCTCGAGCGCAAAAAGGCTCGCTCGAGCGCAAAAAGCCTCGCTCGAGCGAAGAGACCAAAAATCTTGACAGCAAACACTTGTACTAACTCACAACCAACCTGTTCTTAACCCACCCAACAAGTCCCAAAACTCAAATACAAAGAATTAAAGGACGGAAACAAGATACAGACAACAACATACAACCATGGAACCCGAGTCCGGAACACACAGGTCGGGGGAAAAACCTGGATCACTATACTAGATGTATAGCCGATCCGTAGTTGACATAGCTTGGCATTGCACCTAGCTTGATTTGGCCGAAATGAGTTACAATATGACACGTCAACCTGGCATACAGTTGATTAGTCTGACACACTGCATGTTCTACTTCCCCTTCTGGTTCAGATGCAGTTTGGACATAATCAGATTTGTCCGGGTGAGGGAGTAAAATACCCGGCTCCTTTCCCCGTTTGTGCTTCAAACCCGACTCGGTACCTCACTGCTTGGAGAATAAGAAAGCTTTTGGCCCCTGCCCTGAATTTCAGTTACATCCTTCCTAGTGAGTGCTTGGCTTGGCTCGAGGAGGAACAGATTGGGCTGACTTTGGCTACAGAGACTTCCACGAGTGTGAACAAAAGGAAGAGAATTGATGCCTGACTCATTTATGCCCCTAGTTTTATTGCTTTGACATTTCTTTTCAAGTTTTATGTAAAAACAACTTTAATTTGTATTAGAGAGTTGGAGAATGTACTTGATGTTGAAATCAATGAAATTGAAGTTGTGAGCATAAATTTTTTTCCTTTTGGTCCAAAAATGGTCTATGTTGTAAAAGGTAAATTTTTGAGAAAAAGCAACGTTGATTAAAACTTTTCAAAACCGCTTTTGAAAATGATCATTGTCTGACACGCACGAAATCAATCCTCAAGATGCACAACTTTAAATTGGCAAATCATACCACTACTACTCTACATTGTAACCAACACAACCGAACTAATAGATAATGAACAAAGATGACCTGATCAGACAGGACAGTTGAGCTGGAGATAATTATGACCGAACTTCATAATGAAGTTGCCTACGTATCTCGAAGATGGGAATCAGGCCTTACGTAGTTTGGTTCGGGTTCACTCGAGTATTGACTCTTTCCTTTTACGCTCTAACTTTTGCCAAAGTCGCCCTTTAGGATTTTTAACCTTACAAGCTCAATTTTTCTTTATTTCTAATTTTTCATGCTCTAACTTTTGCCTAGGTTTCCCTTTTGGGTTTTCGGCCTAGTGAGCCTCTCAGGGATAGTATTTCTTCAACTTGTCCATGTTGATTGGTTGTGAAAATTCCAGGCCATCTAAGTCCATAAGAATAATTGCTCCTCCTGACCAAATAGACTTGATGATGTAAGGACCAGTCCAATTGGGTCTGAACTTGTCCCTAGGGTCATGGATGGGAGCTCGGTTGTCTTTGAGCACCAGATCTCATTCTTTGAGATTCCTAGACTTAACATTCTTGTTAAAAACCTTAGCAATTCTGAGTTGGTAGCCTTGGACATGATACAATGCCTTCAGCCTTCTCTCATCAAACAGCATTAACTCCTTAAATCTACTCTGTTGCCAGTCAGCCTCTGCTATCTGACACTCAGCCATAACCCGCAGTGATGATACTTCAATTTCAATTGGTAGAACAACTTCCATACCATAAACAAGAGAATAGGAGGTCGCCCCTATAGATGTTCAAATCGACGTTCTACAGCCCTAAAGTGCAAACGGTAGTTTCTCTGGCCAGTCCCTATAAGTCTCCACCATCTTTTGTAAAATTTTCTTGATGTTCTTGTTCGCAGCCTCAACAGCTCCATTATTCTGTGGCATGTAAGTTGATGACTTGTGAAAAGCCATGTTATACTTTTTGAGCAGATCTATCACCTCTTTCTTGAAATGTGGGCCGTTATCTGATATGATCTCATTCGGAACCCCATACCGACAGATGATGTTGTTCTTGATGAACTTGGCCACATATGACGCCTTTAGCACAGAATAGAACTGGGCTTCCACCCACTTAGTGAAGTAGTCGATCGTTACCAAAATGAACTCATGCCCGTTTAACCCCTTTGGCATAATTGCGTCAATAACGTCTATCCGCCAGACGGAGAATGGCTAGGGTGAAGTCATGTTGTAAAGCTTAGAATGTGGGATATTCAAGCGATTAGCATGAATTTGGCATTTGTGGCATCGCCGAACAAAACCAATGCAGTCTTCGTCCATAGTAGACCAGTAATACCTTGCTTGAGAATTTTTCGGGCTAACATCACCCCGTTCATATGCGCTCTGCACTCTCCTCCATGGATGGCCCCCATCAGGCGCTTTGATTCCTCTTATTCGACACGTAACTTGTGCATTCCTAGATGACCTCTTTTGCACAATTTACCTCCGCAGATAATAAATTGGACGGCCATACGCCGTATTCCTCATTTATCTTTGGTCAATAAACCTTCTTGTCCAAGAAGTTCCAAATATTGTAATACCAGGGGTTCGTGTCTTGAACCTCATCTATCGCGGGAATGGTCTCATAAGAAGGCTTATACCTTTGTTCAATAATGATCAGACGCATCTTCACTCCAAGCGGGATGCCTACCATGGAAGATAGAGTTGTCAGTGCATCAGCAAACCGGTTGTTCTCTCTTAGCAGATGCGTAAACGTCAATTTTTCAAACCTCAGAATTAGCACATCCAGGGCCTGATGATAAACCTTCATTTTCTCTTCTTTAACCCGCTAATCTCCGTTAGCTTGAGAAATAACCAAGTTTGAGTCTCTGATGACGTCCAACCTTATTACCCCTAGTTATAGGGCAGCTTCCAAGCCAGCAATACATACCTCGTATTCTGCTTCATTGTTGGACACTTTGAATCGAAGTTTGAAGGCTAGAGGTATATGTGAATCATCGGGTGCTATGAGCAATACACCTATCCCATAACCATATTGATTTGATCATCTGTCAAAGTATATTGTCCATGTTTCCTCTTCTATATGCAGGATGTCTTCATTTGGGAATAAATACTCCACTGCTTTATCTCCTTCTATTGGATGGTCTGCCAGAAATTCCGCTACGACTCTCCCTTTGACTGATTTGTGCGTGACATATTTGAGGTCAAACTCGGAGAGAAGAAGCAACCAACGAGCTAGCTTACCTGTAAGTGCTGGTTTCTCAAAGAGATATTTGATGGGATCTAATCTTGAAACCAGAATTACGGAATGAGCTAACAGGTAGTGTCTCAACTTCCTCATTGCCCAAACCAAAGTTAAACAAGCTTTCTCGAGGGAAGTGTAGCAGGTCTCATAGTCTAGTATCTTCTTGCTCAAGTAGTAGATGGTCTTCTCCACCCTATCTTCAGATTCTTACGCTAGCATGCACCCCATGGTCGAATCTATTACCGACAAATACAATATCAGTGGTTCCCCGATTTTGGTGGTGACAATACAGGTGGACTATGAAGGTACTGCTTGACCTGTTCGAAGGAAAACTGACATCGATCATCCCGTTGGAACTTCTTTCCTTTCTTCAACAGACCAAACAGTGGTTCACAAGTCAAGGTTAATTTTAAGATAAATCGTCTTATGAATTGCACCTTACCTAGAAAGCCGCGCATTTCCTTTTCAGTCCTCGGTGGTGGCATTTCTACGATGGCCTTCATTTTGGAGGGATCTACTTCAATTCCTCTCTGTGTGATCAGAAATCCCAACATTTTTCCTGTTGTTACGCCGAAGGTGCATTTTTGCGAGTTCAACCTTAATCTATACTCTCTGATATGCTCAAAGAATTTCTCCAGTGCAGTATAGTGGTCTTCTCACTCTTTAGACTTGACAATCATATCATCCATATATACCTCAACCTCTTTGTGGATCATGTCGTGCAGAATGGAAGTCGCAGCCCTTTGATAAGTTGCCCCGGCATTCTTCAGCCCAAACGGCATAACTCGGTAGCAATAGGTGCCCTACGGAGTAGTGAAAGCTGTCTTCTCCCTATCCTCGGGTGCCATTAGAATCTGGTTATACCCGAAAAATCCGTCCATGAATGAGAGCAATGCATGGCCTGCGGTGAAGTCTATCAACTCATCAATATGCGACAGCGAAAAATCATCCTTTAGACTAGCCTTATTCAGATCCCTGAAGTCGACACAGACTCTGATTCTGCCATCCTTCTTTGGAACTGGAACAATATTAGCCAACCACGTTGGATACTCAGATACAAGTAAGAAACCTACCTCAATCTGTTTGGTAACTTCTTCTTTGATCTTCAAAGCCTAATCTGGGTAAACTCTGCGCAGTTTTTGCTTAACTGGCCAGGCCTCAGGGTCAAAAGGGATCTAGTGCTGTACAATCTCAAGAACGATTCCAAGCATGTCTTCGTAGGACCATGCGAAAACATCTTTGAAATTTTTTAGTAAAGCGATTAAACGTTTGCTTTCCTCCGAAGACAACGTGGACCTGATCTGGACCAAGTGAGGATCTTCCTCAGTACCCATGTTAATTGATACAATTTAATCTGTACAGGGCTTAACACGCTTCTTCTCCTCATGATCAACCAAAATTTTCAAAACCCGAGGAATTTCTTTCTCTTCGTTTATCTCAAAATTTTGAAAATTAAGATCAGTATAACAAACCAAAGGCACAGAGAAGTAGGCAACATTCACAGTATTCCCATTCAAAAAGTCTGGATCTTCGGTTACAGTGGACTCAAAAGAAAAGCTAAAAGACGACCTGAACAGGACTTGGGTATCCGGGTTACCACTCTCAAAAGTACCAGACTCAGAGGAACTCGAATCTGACCCCAACTCCGTAGTGGAATCAGATTCGAACTCGTTATCTGATTCAGAACTACTGATGATGCCCTTCTGAAGCTTCCAAACCAGGCGTGGAGCCTTTGACGTGTCCAGGATAAGATTAGAGAAACTTGCTGCTGGGTTATCCCGATCATTGAGATAGTAAAACTATCCCCCAAGTTGGTGGTCTCAGCTTCAGCAATAGAACTTATCAATAGGTCAGCCAGCGCATTTCCCAATAGTTTTTCCTCTTTGATATCCAAGCTTGCAGTCTTACCTTGATCTGTATTAATGCTCAAGTCCGTCTGTTCATCCTCCTCTTCTGGTAACTGGTGCTCGAAGATCTCGAACCTCGGATACCTTGCCTTTGTCTCCTGGTCAAACCAAGGCTCTGGAAATCCACAAAAAGGGAAGTCTTTTCCTTGGCGGACAAAGCGCCCGTTCAGGTTTCCCGTATTGGCTTGTGGAGTAACTCATACGACTTCCTAGTCCTCTTTGCTTTCAGCCTTTCTCTCAGCTCCTGTCCTTTTCTTTGCCAATCTGTAGCGGTAGGTTTGTGTCCCAGCTCGAAAGCGTGAGGGTTATGACTCATCTCCTTAGCAACAATACCTCATTGCCTGCCACTTCGGCCTAGTCCCGATCCGGGCATATGTCCCTGTTTGTTTATCGTATAAATGGATTGCAAACTGACGTAGTCCTCATCACCTTTAGCCATGATGGTTTGGACCACTCGGGCCTCTACTAAAGAGAAGCCAAAAAGGAATACATCTTCTTCCCCATGTATAATTTCCAATAATGGTGCAGTGGTTCCTTGGGGAGGATGGATTGCAAAAATAATGTACACAGTGGCAATCCCACTTTTGAAGGGGTATTTCACCATCTGATGGACTGTTGATGACACAGCATTTATCTGATGCAGCCAAGGCCTTCCTAGCAGTAGATTGAAGGTTGTCGGTACAGCCATGACCTGGAATTCCACCTCATGTTCGGACGGGTCGATTAGGATATTGCTCTTGAACGTTCCCATGACATCCCAGCTTGTGTTATCATAAGCCCTGACAGCTTGGGTCGTGGGTGTAAAGTCAATCGGCCTCAAACCAATGGCATAGGCAATCCTTACTGGACACACATTGATTGCTGATCCGGTATCTACTAACACCACCAGAATCCATTTTTTTCAACTTTCCAAGGTTACATATAAAGGACGGTTATGGTTAGCGCCCTCGGGTGGTAATTCCTTATCTGTAAAAGATATCACCGGCTAACGTTCCCAGATGTAACCAATGATACCAATTGGTCTGCAGTGGTATCGATAGGTAGTTTAGTCCGATTCATTGCCTTTAACAGTGCTTGCCTATGCTCCTAAGATGCCATTATCAGCCCCTAGATTGATATGTAGCCTGAATCTTCTTGAGTTGTTTCAAGACTAGTTTTTCTTCAACATCCTTCTCTTTTGATTTCTCAACCTCTTTGTTGGAGGATTCTGGCTGATCTAAAGCCGTGGGTTTGAAGTACCAACCACTCCAAGTCATGTGATTAATCTCGTCCGTATACCACGTATCATCGAGGGTATCAAATTTCCACCCTTCGCCTGTGTATGCATGACTCAAATCATTATCTTCCCACCACTCCCCTGCAGTCATGGCCAGGCTATTATCAGGCTCTGCCTGGAGCAGGTTCACATCACGCCTCTCATCAACATACCATTCCTTTTTCATGATGGTTTTGGTTTTTGCATCCCAGTATTGCTTGAGCATTCTTGGCATTCTTTTCCTATCACTAGGCTCCCATTCAGTCTTTTTGGTGGTTACGGTTGACTCGGCCTTTTCTTTCCCTTTTTATTTTCCTTGCTCCAAGGCCATCTGCCTTTGGATTTCTTCTGTCATTTCCCACTAGAATTGCTCCAACACTTGTTCTTATCTAGTCAAGGGTGTAGCCTCAGCCTTTTCTTTCCTAGTCTCCTTTGTTTCTTCTACCTCATATGTCTTCTCTTCACTAAACCACTTGTTGCTTGTTTCTGGCTGGCTTGGATCCCACCATCCTATCTGGACTCTACTTGTATCCTCTTCTTCAAAGAAGTAGAGGTTGTCTAGGTCCTCTTCCAACTCGGCCAAGTCCTCTTCCAGTTCGGCCAAGTCATTTAGGCCTTGTTCAGGCCAATCGTTCTGACGTTGCCCTAGCTCATTCTCCTTGATAGCATTGATGCTGAGGAAATCCGATAGTATGCCTATTGGCTTTGGTTGATCAACGACCACAATGTATAAGCTAGGGTCATACTTCTTTGCAAGTGAGGCCCCCTTCTCTATGACACGGGTATTAGACAACTCTGTCTCTAATGCATTCTCCTCTCTCTCTATTTCCACTGTCACAGGCTTGGATTGGATTTGTGGTGTTAAATCCATCATGCACATGTCTGTACTTTCTGGAATAACCACATTCGATTTTGGTAGATGGGACAAGATAATGTATGTGCTAGGGTTGAAGGTGGGATGTAGTGTATGGATGTGGTTAATATTTCTAAGCATGGGGACTTGGTTATGTGCAGGAAGTGGGTTGGTTATTACGTTTGATTTGGAAGGTGGGGTGATGACTTTGTTGTCAATGAGATCCTGGATCTCATGACGCAGACGGTAGCACATGTCTGTGGGATGGCCATGTTGTTGGTGGAAGATACAATACTGGGTGGGGTTATGTTTGGATGGCAATGGGTCTGGAAGTGGACGAGGATCAAGAGGCTTGAGATGCCCCTTTTGCATTAACAACTTGAGGGTGTGGGTCGGGCTCATGTGGAGGGAAGTATAAACTCTTTGATTTCGGGGTGGACCGGTATTTTGTGAAGGTTGTAAGGTTGTGGCAGCAATAAAGGGATCGGCCATCTTGGCCAATGTAACAATGGTACTGACGTCTGCAGGTCGTGGAATAGTGATATTACTAGCATTGGTACTCTGAGAGAATAGCCTTCTTACAAGTTTGCTAGTTCTGTGATGATCCCATTTTTGAATGCACTCTCAATTTGGACCCCCAGCTCGTGTAGGGAAGCAAATGTGGATAATGGTGCCACTATCATTCTCTGCAACATGTTTGGCTCAAGATTTTGGACTACTAGCCTGACTTGCTCTCTTTCCGAAGGCCTATTTGTCATCTAGGCTGCCTTGGCTCTCCACTTGGCGACAAAATCGATAAAGGATTCTTTGAGGTTCTGGGTAGTGGCCTCCAACTCACTGATGGTTACCTCTATCTGAGTGTTATAAGAGTATTGGTTCATAAACCCCTCAGATAGCTCCTCCCAATTTCGTTTAGTAGATTCTTCTAGTTTAACATACCAAATGGCCGCTACATCAGATAGAGTTCTCCCAAACAATGACAATTTCTGAGCACGAGAAAGACCCATTGGCCTTAATACATCTGAAAACGGGCGGACATGTATAATCGGATCCCCACTTCCATCAAATCTGTCGATGTGGGGCATCTTAAACTTCTCCGGTAATCTGACCGAAGCCTCAGTGTACCCGTTTTCAATATCCGAAATGGAATTAAAGCCTTAGGACTTTTTCAGTGCTTTCTCTAGCCTGGCAATTTTTATCATGGCTGGATCATTCTTGTTGATGTCAAAAGGAAGGAGTTCCCCATGGGGTTTTTCCAAGGGCCTATAAGCTGGAGCTTGTGGAAACATCTCCTGGGGATCTAGGACCTGGGGATTTTCCACTGGTAGAGGTAGATCAGGATTCGATTGAGCAGCCGAGATTGGATGCACTGTAGATGCAGATGCCTCAGATGGATGTCGCTGATCAACAATGACTTCATCTTGTGCGGCCATCCTTTGATTTACAGTATCCATGGTTCTCTGAAAAGTTGTCATTATGGCAGCAAATTCCTCTGTGTTTTGTGCCATTCTTGGTCTAGGTGGGTGAGATGCTGGTGAATTGCGTGCACGAATCGGTGTTTATAGAGCGCTTTGTATTGGTGCTGATGCTTGCTTGTTCCTTCTTCGTCGAGTAACCGGTGGGAGAGAGACTAACACTGGCTGACCACCAATAAGGTCTTGAGTTTTGCAAAGCTTGCTAGAACGAGTCCACACAACTTGGGGAATATTGGGTCTTTCTGAAGCTATGATGGTAAACTACCTAGCAAAAGAAAGAAAAGAAAAACAACAATCAAAATCGGACAGTACTCCGGCCCAATTCGCACCAGTTATAATCATGGCTAAAGAACTGTAAGGAGTTATACTCTGCCCTCCCCAAAAAAAACTAATATCAACTTATACCACTGAAAGGAGCATTCATGTACATTTTTACTATAAAGCACATACTAGGTAAAAGAGAGCCAAAACACCCCTATGTGAGGTAGGGTTACCCTGTCCTAGATTTTTGGCATGATCTAGGCTGCACTATTTCAAACAACGAGTTTCACACAATCTTGTATTCGGGTGAGCATCTTGTCCTAGTTTGGAACAGTCACTATAGCTTTACTATATGCAACTAGGTCGAATGGTCAAAACAGAGTACCTCAGCAAGACTACCTAATATACCTCTCACACTTAACATCGAGAAGTGAAAAGAGGATCAAACGGTACAACGATAGCCTATATCCAAGGGTTGTGTTCCCAACATGGTAGAGCCCACAACCGGTCAGCCTTTTGGCAAGCTTTTAGGCAAGCCTCCGGCAAACCGTCCAGGATAGCAGATGGCAAACACAGTGACTTAAGCGCACCAATGCAAATGTAATGCAAAGAACATATATAGGTAGATAAAATTTCACATCATGAAGTTCGAGTTAAGTTCTCTAAATTTTCCCAACAGAGTCGCCAGAAACTGTAGCTCGACTTTTTCGTGCCTCTTTTCGGAAGACGAATAGGTCTTACATTATCGGACTCTCGTGGTTCTGAATCTAAGTTCACAAGTGCAATGTGAAACAACGAAAACTTAAAGGAGTCCAAATCCGGCAATTCTGTTTTGGAAAATCGATGTTTTGAATAAAATGCCAAAAATAGACTGCTTTGCCAGATTTTAGAGTCGCCACCTAAATATTTTGTTTTAGAAAATTTAGGAAACCCGAGACTCGTGCCAAAGGCCATTAGTCCGTTATCACCAAAGTGTCTCGGCTCGGGAACTTAGATACGAGAAGGGAATGTCATAAATTGAGCACCCCACTCGCCCGATCAAAGATCGGCCTCTACTAATCATGATGTGATTCTTATTTATATTATATGCTCTTGTGTCGATTTTTAGACTAACTTTACTATGTGATGCATACAAGTATAGACTAATTTTGCAAACATTGGGATACTTGTTTCGTGTTTGTTTTGAAAATTGTTCCAAATGTGTACCACTTGAAAAAGTGATCACATATGAACATTACTCAAATTATTCCAATTCAAGCAAATAACATTCATCCACAAGCATTTAAGCAGTTTATCAATTAAGCATTTAGCCTCATGGCAAGCATGCTAGACATGACAATGATCACACTCATGTAACGTGCTAAAACAAATAGAAGCTTACCTCGTACTCCAAGCCAAAAGAGAAGCTAATTAGAAAAATGCATGATTCTTATGCAACATGACTAATGCGATATGCAATTACTAGGCTCGGCTACTAATTTGGCATATGGATCAATTTGATAGCATGCGGTCTAAGCACGTATTTAAAGAAGTATAAGCAATAACAATGCGAGTTAGGATGATGAACTGAGCCTCGGTGTATGTAATACAAATGGATGCAAATATGAAGTATGCTAAACGAAACGTGATGCCCTAAACTAACCATCATAAGCTAGTAAATAAAAAGGAGAACGACGTGGGGTTGGAAGACATACACATTATTACAACATTTATCCTCACGCAAGAGGGTCCGAATGAACTACTTATTACAAATCCAAATGAATGAATAAGTAACTAAATACTAAGAAATAATTAATTAACTAGCTATCCAATGATGCACAATGCTCGCATGCACAGCGTCCAGAAACTGCTCTGTCTGCCCGGAATATTCTGTTTCACTTTCAGCCACTGTCCTCTGCTTTTGCACAACACACTGCCTTACCAAACATTGATGCTCGGCTGGCCCTCAATGACACCCGACCGATCCTATAGAAGGCCGGCTGTGTCTCAATTTCATGCGAAATTCCATTTTGTGCCCTGAAGTGAAAATAGTACAGACAGAGTGTTCTGAACTCTGTTTGTCCCTCTCATACTTCTCTGTCATGTGAAAGCCTTGAGAGAAAGGTAGAATTGTTTCCAAATCCATCAATGAGAAAATTGATTGCTTGATGATTTCGATGTACAATTCGGACAAAAATCAATAAATGAAAGGGACTATAACCACCCCTTCCTTCTATCATAGAGTGAACTCAAAGAAGAAGGTAAAGACGCTTCAAGATTCATCAAAACATCATGAATTGATATAAGACAACCCTTGACATAATGGACTTGGCATAATGTCCGGTCGAACCAAAGCAAGCTACTTCATTTTCTTTATATGGGTTGGTTCATTTTAAGCCAAATTCATTAGTCCTTACTATCCTTTAATTCCATTAAGTCCAAAGTGATGATTATGTCCACTAAATGAGAAGCATGTCAAACGTGAAGTAATTCTCAACATGAAAGAGAGACTATACCGTTGGCAATGAATCTCTATAGAGATTAAGCATTAAGCATAGATCTCTAACTCATGTTTTGAACAGCCATCAACCGGTTGAAACAACTCTCAAATTAAAGAAACGGATGATAGGTTGCAGGAATGAACACATGAATTTGATTATTAGAATGAGACTCTTGACATGAAAATTAACTAAAAAAAAGTTATCAAAGCAAGGGTAACAAACACAACAAGCTAGATATGAAGACGTGCAACACAACAAGATATATTTTCGAAGCATACACTAATTAAATAAATTAGGACAGTCCTAAAAAAGTCCCTCATATGCTAAAATACAGTACCAAAACTATATTAGAAGAGCACAGAATATAGACAAGAAACAAACAGATACAAAGTTAGTTAACAAAGCTAAGGAGGGGTGGCTAGCCCCTTCACTTTTATGACTCCTAAACCATATTTTAGTCTCTGAAAATAGTCCAAAAATAGTTCAAAAATAGTCCCAAAACAGTGGCCAAAATAAGAAAAATAAGTGGAAAACACAAGGATATAAACTTAGAATAAGGTTCAAGGAAGGGTGGTTAACCTCTCTACCTTTGGTAGCTCTTACATCACAAGTTTCAGCCCTTGAAAACAATCCCAAAACAGTATGAAAACACAAGAAAAAGATGAATAAAGATTGAAATGAAAGTAAAGGAAAAGGTAGTAAGCTTTTACTTCTTGTAGAGAAGGTGTTCTTGTTGTAAACCAAACTTGATTCCAAAGCACTCTCAAGTTTGAGTTATGGTTTTCAAATCTCAATCAAAGCTCCAAGTCCAAGCTCTTGATATGGTATGTATGGATCATGTGAGAGCTCAAAGGTTATGGAAGTATGAAGATCACTTACAAAAGAAGAAGTTCAACTTTTTGATATTTTCTTACACCTTGATATCTTGATGTTTCTCAACTCTAAAGCATATGACTGAGCCTCCTTTTATAGAATTTGAGCTGCAGATCAAAATATCTACAGAATAGACATCTGGCAGATTGCTGCACAATTCTGCCCAGAAAAGTCAAAAGGCCTGGCCGGGCATTGATTCCCACGGCCAGCTGTCACTGAGGCACGGCCGGGCCTTAGTGAAGTTCCATTGTTTCTCACTTTCAAGTTCTATATAGGTTAGTACAATGTTCAAAACTGAGTTTCTGGGGCAGAAATATAGTGGGTATGGCAGGGTAGGATTGTTTAGAGTTTGAAATCGGATTTCTTTGTTGAGAATTCAAACCACTTACATAATGTAACCTTCATCATTGAGTGCTCGGAATAAAGCGCTTAAGTCTTACAAGCGGTCAAAATTAGGGTGTCTACACTCTTGTTGAGAACTTAGGCTTCACAAACAATTTTGTTGTTGAACCAATTGGGTATGTGGGAGGCATTTGGTTTGTTGTAGAATGAGCTTGAGATCAACTGTGAAGTTTTGTCCATCTCTACGCAAGAAATCCATGCTTGTGTCCAGGTATCTCCTAACTCAACTCCTTGGATTCTTTCTTCAATTTATGCAAGTCCTTTGTACAGAAACAGAAAAGATTTGTGGTCAAAGCTTAAACTTTTTGCAGACTCACATCACTCTCCTTAGCTTATGATAGGGGATTTTAATGAGGTTCTAACAAGTTCGGATAAGGCAGCTACACTTACTCCTTATCCTACCTTTCCAATCAAGTGGCCATGGCTAAACTCAATTGGAGACTTCGTGTGAATAAAGAAGCTTTTTGGGGCAAAATCCTACGAGCCAAATATTCCGAGAAAACAAAAATCTCAAGTAGAAATTCTTATTCTTAGCGCAGTATTAGGAAAGGTAAAGATATATTCAATGAGGGTTCCTGTAAGTTAGTCAAAAATGGTAGCCACACCTCCTTCTGGTTTGACAACTGGCTGGGAGTGGATAGCATCCAAAGCCACATACAGGGCCCCCTTACCCATAGAGATATTGGCCTCAAAGTTACTGATTGTTGGGTTGATCATCAATGGAATGTTGACTGTCTCTCCAATAGCCTCCGCAGTCACATTCAGTCCAAAATTGAGAGCACCACCCTCCTTTGGCGTGCACAAGCCGAAGGCAACATCACTTGGACCTCCTCTAACGATGGGATTTTCACCAATAAGTCGGCATATCTCCTTGCCTAGAAACCTAATCCTTCCCTACCTTTCCAATGTTTGAAATGGATTTGGAACACTCACACCACCCCTCGAATCCACCATTTCATTTGGCTCATTTCACACATTAGACTAGCTACCAAATCTTTTCTTCTCACCCGAAATATAACTCAGGACAACCTTTGCCCCCACTGTCAGATTCATCCAAAAACCATTACTTACGCTTTGCGCGACTGTCCCTCCTCTTGGGTCCTTTGGACCCTTCTAGGTATCCCCGAACCCCTTGCACCCTCCTTCTCTTTAGACACGCCTCAATGGCTCCTTGAAAATTGTGAATCTACTCTTTATCATCAATCGTGTCTTTTGGCTTTCCTTTTTCCTCTCACTTGTTAGACCATTTGGAAATATTGTAATGCTTTCTGTTTTGCAAACAACCTACCACCTCCTCCAAACCACACCACTATTATAGTTAATGCCATCCAATGGCAATTTATCTCAAACATTTCACAACCACCTGGGAGCAAAACCTTATCCTTTGTGAATTGGAAACCCCTCGACCATCCCAGATTCAAACTTAACATTGATGGAGCAGTTCGGGGAAATCCTGGGAAAGCTTCGGCAGGAGGAATCATCAGAGACTCAACTGGCAATTAGGTGTATGGGTTCAGCCGCAATATTGGATGTACAACAAGTGTAATAGCTGAACTATGGGGACTAGGGGAGCTTGCGGTACCGTTTTGAACGGTTCGGTTTGTGGTTTGGACCAGCCCGCATATGTATGGTTTGAAAAAAATTGAACCCGCAACCGCCTACAGTGCGGGTTATGGTTTGTGCGGATAGGGTTTGTGGATGTGCGGGTGATTACCGACGATTTGCGGATTGGACTTCTTTCTTTAAAAATTTATTTTTGGGCCCTTTTTTTTTTTCTCATTTTGTAAATATTTATTTTGTGCCATTTTCCCCCCATTTTCTAAAATGCTCAATATTAATAATTAATGAATTAAAATTTATAAAATTAAAAACACAACAAAATCAATTCCTAACACAAGCAAATCGTTTAAAATCCTAAACTTTTAAATAAAATCATAAACTAACACAAGTACATCTTTCAAAATCCTAAACTAAATCATCAAAATCATTCACTACCCAACAATACAATTAAAGTAAAATCATTCAAAATCCTAAACTTAGCTCAAAGTAATTCTTCATAAATTTTTACATTCATCCAAAATGCAATAATAAAATAACAATAAATTATTGTCAAACTTCATCTAATTCAAACCCATTAAATAAAATAAAAACATTTGCAAACTTGCAAACTACATCATAATAATTTTTTTTAAAAAAAGTCTAAGTACGGGTGAGTTCTTGTGGGTGCGGGTAAAACCCATGTAACGCCCCAAAGTATAACCATAATTTCAACCAAAAATATATAAATGACCGCATGAATTAGAGTGTAATGTTCTTTCATTTCATAATGTTAATAGCACAAAAGAGTTTAGCACAAGTACATGCCCTACAGGCTTACACATTTCCAAGTCTTGGCTTGTTTACAATAGAAGGGAGACTATCTCATACAATTAAAGCCATTGACTGTACAAAAGTGAAACAAAATAAAGAAGCTTTTGCTTCTCAAAAGTCCCTCCAAATTATTCCCCTGGCGGGAGTGGGTCACCAGCACCTGAAAATGGTTTTCCCCAAATAGGGTGAGCCAAAGCCTAGTAGAAATAATCTAACACAGTATATGAGATTTAACAAAGATATAAGTACAATGTATATATACAATGCCAGTGACAAAATCTCTGCATTTTATACAACCGTAAGACACCAAGATTCATATTTCAATTCATTTTCTTTCAATGCATTACAAGTTCATTCAGTATTCTAAATTCATGAGTCAATTTCGCTATTTTTCAATAACCTAACTGAGACTACAACTCAATGGTTTTCCAATTCAATACACTACCACATAAACACTTCTATTCTGCCATTTTACAGAAATTTTGTCCGCGAGATCGGCACCCATGTATATACAAGATTTCGGGACTTTCACTCTGGACACTCCGGCTAACTTAATTTCAATGGAGTCCATCCTTTATATCCTCTCAAACATTGGAGTACATTCCCTTTCTCCTCCCAAACAATCATACATATACAATGTATATAAATCATTGTCGTATTCAATGACAACCAACAATAGATTAGTTTCAATTTATCTAATCCTCATGTAATTTCTACAGCAATCATAGCTATCCTCCACCGATAGCCCAATACAGATATTTCTAAACAAATATAAAGTTTTCTCAACAGATACATTATTCAAATTTCCATGGGTGAGAGACTACACGTGTCCAACTCCACCATTTACATTAATAACCATCCAATTTTAGATTACCATTCTCAATTTTAATTATTTATACAAAATAACAATTTAACCTATTTAGGGCAAAACTCCCCCTTTTCCCAAATATCAATCCAAGTTCCAAAATCAACAATTTTGACACAACAAGACCTCATGTTCAAACTCTATACCCATTTACTTCACCTTCACCAAAAACCCCTCTTTCTATTTCACATCCAAACCCTAGGTTTGTTCACATTACCCCCAAATCCCCACCATTGTTACACAACGACAAATAACTAAGTTAAAACCCATATGAAAGTGTAGAAAATCCCTACCTCAAGAAGAGAAGACGAGCCAAGTAAGGGTGAAACTTCAAAGATACTCAAACCGAACTCTATTTGGATCAAAATAGAGATCTGGTGATAGCCTACCTTTTTATCAAAGGGATTAGGGTGAAGAAATCACTAGAAGTAGGTGAAAATGTAGAGAGAGAGAGAGAGAGTGTTGTAGAGAGAGATGGTCTAAACTTTAGGTTTTAGAGAGAAAAGATCTGAAAAAGTGCTGTAAAAAGTCATTTTTGCGATCTAATATATGCACAGTCCGCTCGAGCGGAAGAGTGTTGTAGAGAGAGAGGGTCTCAACCTTAGGTTTTAGAGAGAAAAGATCTGAAAAAGTGATGTAAAAAGTCATTTTTGCATCTAATATACGCACAGTCAGCCCGAGCGAAAGAGTTGACGCTCGAGCATCAGACACAAAAAGTTATTTCGCTCGAGCGCAACGAAGGCTGCTCGAGCACCAAGACACAATCGACAAGGCACTCACCACTCGAGCGCAAGAAATGGCACTTGAGCACAGAAAACACACATCTAGTAGTTTTACAGATAACAGACCAACGCTCAAGCGCACGGAAGGCTGCTCGAGCGTAGAAAACACTCTCCCAGTAATTTTACAGACCTACAAAGTACTGAGAGTTCGCAAAGCCCGCTGGAGGGCAAGAAGTGTCGGTCTAGCGGAGGAACAAAAATTGCAAAGCCTACTCGAGTGCAATAAAGCCGCTTGAGCAGAGGAGCAAAAATCTGGGCAACAAAGGTTTGAAAAAATAAGCAACCAACCTGTTCTAAACACACAACTACAATCTAATAACCAAAATTTAAGGGGGATTAAGGGGAAAAACGACAATGAACAACATTCAAAAACTATAAGCCCGAGTCCGGAATGCAACAAGAGTCGGGTCAACACTGGAATCGCTATAACCCACAACCTGCAATAATGCTATATTCCAAACCGCATCCACTCGCATTGTGTCTACAAAACCGCCAATTTGTATGCGAATCAGTTTAGGTTAGGCGAGTTGTTTGGTTTGGATAACCCTATGCATAGCTCTAATAGGGACTTAGAGACAGTCTACAGCTAGCGCGAGATATCAACCTGCAAAATATTGATGTGGAGACAGATGTAACTACAGTGCAACACTTTGTGAATAGTCGGCCTCCGAAACATCATCAACTTAGGCCTCGTTTAGGAACAGGCTAATTTAGTAATTTTTTGGCTATTTGGCTAAATATGAGCTAAAAAAAACTAGTATGTTTGGGATGACTTTTTGGCTTTTTATGAAAAGATGTGCAAAAAGTAGAGAGAAAAAAGAATCTTTGACTTTTTAGTATGAGTTGTTGGCTTTTTGACTTTTTTAATAACTTTTTAACTAAACCGACCTATTACCAAACGAGGCCTTAGTAACCTAATTTTTGATTGTAGGTGCCTCCTCGACCAGCTTGGAGTGCAGGAAGTAAAACATATTTTCTATGAAGCAAATGGCTGTGTGGACTTATTGGCCAAAGAAGGAAAAAAGCTAAATGAAGGCTTTCATATTTACATTACTATGCCTAGTTATTGAAAAACTTTGTAAGGATGCTATGGGAACCACTTATCATAGACTTGCATTTGACTGTTCTTAGCTATCTACAAGAAAAATAAGTAAATAAACAAAAATAAAGATAAGATATTTTATGTTTGTTATCATCGGATTTATGAAATAACACAAATTTAAATTACTGTCATCACCACCAACATTAAAGTTTTTTTATTATTTTTTATTTTCTTTCTTATTGACAATAACTTTAGTTTTGAATCCAAAAAAAAAAAAAAAAAAATTAGCTTATTTGGTTTCAGAATTCACTTTTCAGAAAATTAATTTTTTTTTTATTTTCCATTTTTTTTTGTTTGTTTTCATTGAATTTTTTTTTTAATATTTTAAGCAATTTTTTTAACTTTTAAATACACTTCAAAAGTACAAATATTTGTGAAAAAATATTTAAAAAATTCATTAAATACCAAAAATATAAAAAAAATACGAGAATTCAATACATTTTCGTATTCTTGTGTATTTATTAATTTTTTAAAATATTTATTTATAAATATTTTATTTTTAGATACATGTAAATAAGGTATATTTAAAAAAATAAAAAAATACTTAATATTTTAAAAATATCCACTAATGACAAAAAAAAAACCCAAAAAAAAAATAATTTTTAAAAAATGGAATCCACACCCAATAAATAACTTTAACTTTAGTAGGCAAAAAGACAAGACAAACGTACGTACGACACCTTGATTTTCGTTGATTTATTATGAACAATAGTACTTCAGTGTCAACTTATATGTGATTTCCGAAGTATACACTTCTCTTTTTTTTTTCAACTTAAAATGTCATCCAAGATCCAATTCTTGGAAGAGAACCAATAGGAATAATGCTGATAACAAAAATATTCAAAGCCAGGACTTTTTATAAGCAAATATTCAAAACCATGACTCATTATACCTGATTAGTATATCTTTATCAGACCATCTCTAACGGTTCATCAAAATTGACATTAAATTTAAATTTTGATGAAAAAGTTATTGTTTGGTGCTCCAACGGTTACACCAAATCGATATCAAATTGAAATTTCATCAAACAATTCATCAAACTGAGGACAAGATACTGATTTCAACAAAACACTATTTGTGACCGTTGGAGGGAGGACCCGGTTGACCAACCGGTTGCCCGGCCGGTTGACCAACCGGTCGACCGATTTCCTTTACAATTGGTGGGTTCAAATCGGTCAAAAAAGTTCAAACAGGTTAAAAATATATATATATATATATATATATTTATTTTGCCTTACCGGTTGACCGGTCGGTCGACCGGCCGGTCAACCAACCGGTCGACCCAAACATCTGAGCTGCAAATATGATTAGTCTGTTGATGAATCTATGAAAGCTGCTGAGATATGCACAATTCAATTGTTTAAAGAAACAATTGTTTAATGAAAGCTGCTGGTATATTATCAAATTAAAGAAACAATTGTTGCAATTGTTTATGAAAACCCAATTGAAACAATTGGTGGGTTTTCATCATTTGAAACAATTTCAGAAATAGGTCAACCCACCAGCAAACATCTTTACAAAAAGCTGCAATTGTTTCATCATTGAAATATTCTAAAAAACATAGCGTTGAAACATAGCGTTCTAAAAAAAAATATTTACGCTTACTGGTCGACCAACCGGTTGACCCACGGGATTTGATGCACCGTTGGAGCGAGTGGTATCAGATTTGGTGAAATAGGTCATTTTTGACTCAGATTTGGTGAAAAAAGAAATTCACCGTTGGAGATGCTCTCAGTAATGGTACATCTCATCAATTTTGAATTCTTAAAGTGAATGTTTGGGAAGTAGCTATTATTTAGATTTTTTGACTTTTTAGCTATTTTAATAGACTATTTTAATTTTTGTGTTTAGGAAGATAGGATGGATTTTTATTTGAATTGTTATATTGAAAAATATATTTGAAATGATGTGAGGCTAAAATGACAAATTTGTCCCTTGAATCAACTTTTTCCAAAATTGGTCTAAATGGGCAAAATGGTCAATTCTTATCTGTGGGACTAGGCTGTCTGCCCACCGAGCCTACACTGTCAACGTGACAGTGTAGGCTGCCCACTGCCGACTGCCTTTTTTTTATTTTATTTTATTTTTATTTAATATAAATCATTGGTTTAGGATATTATTGAGGCTATTTGACTTTTTTAGTATTTGAGGCTATTTTAGCCTCAAACTTGAGTTTCCAAACACCCCCAAAATCAACTCCTAATGTTATGACAAGCACATATTGGATGATTTTTATATTTTAGTGAATTCTCAAATAATGTGACTTAAGACACATTACTTATGATTGGATTGAAAGTCCAAAATTTGTGATCTAAAACATTTTTCAATATTTATTTGCCTCAAGTGTGAACTTCTGCTTCATGTGGAATCAACCTGTGATTTGACAAATTGCCCCTCTACATCCTATCCCTTTCTCCTCTCTCTATTGGCCATGTTACCATCCATCTACTATAAGACGTTTGAAAATTAATTATTTTAATTAATTTTAAATTTTTTATAAAAAAAATTATAAAAAAATAGAGAGAGCGATGTGATTGAATTTTTAACCTTTTTTTTTTTATTATTATTTTAGCCAAAAATCCATCATACCTACCATCACCCCAATTCTTATCGTATTTTTTATTATCAATTGTTATCACCCACACCTCAACTTTCTCTCATCTTTCCTACTACTATCGTCGCTCCCCACCCCCTTCTCCGCTACCCCATCCTTTGCTCCCACCCCACCCTACAACTCTATTGCCTGACCTCGCACTTTATATTGCAAGTGTGAACTCTATTTAATGCTAGTGAAAACCATATTTGATGTAAATAAAAATTATATTAGATACAAGTATTAATTATGACAAATACAAGTATAAATCGGTGCTTTCAAAATAAAAAATTAATCCATCATGTAATATAATTAATATTACATAAGACATCATACCATAAGATATCAAAACATGCCATGAAATTTTGTATTTTTCCCTTGCTCAACATCTCGCTACTCATTTTATAGAGCACAATCGTGGTCATAGGCTCATACCAAGCCATATAACTTTTCACGACCAACCTTTCTTTTATTCCCTTTTTAATTTTTAATTTACTCATTTGGCTACTAGTTCAAAGTTGAATTTTTTTAAAGAAAATTATGTAAATAGTCCCCGTAATTTACACGATATATTAATTTGATCCCTGTAGTTTCAATTTGTTCGATTTTGTCCATTAATTTAACGGATTGTGTCATTTTAGTCCAATAAATAACGGTTGTTAAGTTAACTTAACAGAAAGTCAAATAATGTGTCAATTTGATCCCTGTATTTTTCACAATGTGTCAATTTAGTCCCTGCCAAAATTAAGAAAATTGAAACTATAGGGACCAAATTGACACATCGTGTAAAGTACAAGGGCCAAATTGACACATTGTTTGACATTCCGTTAAATTAACTTAACAACCGTTCTTTATTGGATTAAAATGACACAATCCGTTAAATTAAGAGGCAAAATCGAGCAAATTGAAATTATATGGACCAAATTGATATATTGTGTAAACTATAGGGACTATTTACATAATTTACCCATTTTTTTTAATTGCTTTTACTTTTAGTAAAAAAAATTTAAAAATCATTTAAACTAGACAACTTTAAAAAAAATTTAAAAATTAAAGATGAAAAAGTCAATCTATCTTTAATGGATTTCATCAAAAAATTCTTTTTAATTCTCAGGATTGTTAAAATATTAAAATTTTGAGCATTATATTTAAAAAAAAAAATTCTGAAAAAAAGGGGCATAAAGCATCAGCAAAAGCTTGATAAGGCACAATTGGAAGGGAATATGCTTTGCATGCAACTTTCTTGTGATTAGTGACATAGGTTGTTGTTGTCCGTCCGATGCGACCCATATATATCTATCTAGAGATCAGAGCCGTCTATTAACAGTGCAGGAAAGTCAACGGTGAAATGGCATCTTTATGAGTTAGTTATTACAACTGTTTCGTAACCACCTCGTTGTGGATTAGATTATACATATCAACTGAACACAATTGACAACCTTAATGATAAGTGTATATATGTGTGTGCTGCGTATGTATAAATTGATTCACGAGCCACTTGTGCCACTCCAATTGTTCCTTTTTTTTTTCTTTTTTTTTTTAATGGAATACATCATGCTTCTACCACCACAAAAAATGAAAATGCTTTTAAATAATAAAAACTGAGATTGTTTAGTGTAATTTATGAAGTTAATAATAATTTTTCTTTTTATTATTTTAGATTAGAAAATGATGTTAAACTTTTATGTAATTTTATTTATCTTTTACAAAGTAAAACTAACTTAAATAAATTAAAAAAATAATTATTGGAAAGTAAAGAGAAAGGTTTAAGTGCTTTAATTTTTAACTTACAATTTATAAGGTACAAATAACTTAAATAAATTGAAAAAGTAAATGATTAGAAAGTAGATCGGGAAGTATTTTTAACTCCTATTTTTTGGTTAATAAGTTTTTTTATTATTAATTTTCAACTTATTAGAGATTGTATTTTTTTATTATCAATTTTTAACTTATTAAAGACTGCACTAAACAAATCCACTATAATTAGTTCAAAATTTTGGATTTTATATTTAAAAAATGTGTCACATAAATTTGTAAGCTCCATAATTTTAAATCAACCAAAGCATCTATATATACTATTGTAAGCTCCATAATTTATCTATCTAATATTAGGAGAATTCTATTATACACACTCACAAACCATATATATGTCATTTTTTTCTTTAGTTTTGATCAATTTTTTTCTTTAGTTATGATATTATTTTGGGATATTTGGTTATGATTTTTTTGTGTTTAGTTATGATTTTTTTTTAAAGTTATGACTAAAGTATAGAATTATGTTATTTTCTTCTATAATTATAAAGTATATATAATACGCACCCTTTGAGAAGTGTGTACCATAATCTTTCCCTATTCTATACTATTATATAAAGTATATGAAAAGTTTATATAGCAAAATGTACATCCAAAACTTAGATTTAAAAAAATAATAATAATAAATTTATAACTTTAATTTTTTTGTTTATTTTTTTCTTATTTACTTACGTGAATTGCACTTTATGCACTTTATTCATACACTTCGTAGGACCTGAGCAAAATCGATCTATCACACCCTTATCCTTCAATATTTGATCCATGATGGGGTAAATTGATAGGTTACCTACTTTGTTTACACGTCTCAAAAAAGTGCACCCCATGAAACCAATAGTTCAATCCACTTTATCAAAAAGTCAGAAAAGTGCTATATATAGCCATTATAGTAATGCCATAGTTCCAAAATATATATATATATATATATGTATATATATAATATAATAATGTTAGGAATATAGAAATTAAATACAAAATAAAACACAACTCTCTTATGAAAAGTGAGTCTTATACATGTGGACCTTATTCCTTGTGAGAAAATTATGTCATTCTATTTTTGGTTTCTGTGCACATAAATCTACTCATACTAGTCATTAGTGTCTTTTCCTCTCTTATTTCTTGTGCTAAATATTGTTTTGAAGTTAATTATTCATAATGTATTGTAACTTTAAAATTATTGATGAAAATACAACATTTTATTGAAATTGTAACTTTAAGTTGCAATTGTATAGATGCCCAGTCGACCAAAAATCAACTTGACAATTTCATTAGTGTGACAAAGTTAAAATTGCAGACTTCAATCTAATAATTTCATAAGTTTAATATGCGATTTCATTATTTAACATAAAAAAGATGCACAAATTTCACTTTCTAATAAAATTGCAAGTTGAACATGTGATTTATTTTTTATTTTTTATGTATAAACTAAAGCCTCCTTCTTTAGCCATTCTACTTGATCTGAAAATAAATTTATAACAATTATAAAATTTATGTCAACCTACAATTTTAACTTTGTCGTGCTGACAAAGTTGCAAAGCTAACATCTGACAATCTTAGTATAAAATCACAGTTTGAAGATGTGATTTTAATTAAAATAACAACTTCAATTTGCATTTATTTAAAAACAAAAAAAAAGTGCTATATATTGCAAAATAGTTAAAAAAAATTCTAGTGTTTTAATAAATAATTATTTAAAATAAAATATTAAGCCAAAAGACTTATCGGCTTTCCTTATTACATTTTAACCTATTACACTTAAGTCAATAGATTTCAAATATATTTATTGACACATCTTATCGCTTTATATTCCAAAGGTTAAAAATACGATTTAAAAAAGTTGTGGGCATACAATACTCAAAAAAAGTAATTTATAATAGACTAATAATAAGACATACCAAAAAAGAAAAAGAAAAAAAACTAACAAGATTATATAAAGTCAAATCCATTTTAGGTAGTGTTTTACAAGTTTCTGTTCATGGTAGACTAGTGGCTCTTGATTGAGTGGCTTCATTTGTAACCTTACAGAATTATAGTTATTGAACACGAAAAGTAAACTTACAAATTAGGTTATTGAACACACAATAGTTCAGTCCACTCTACTAAAAGTTACAAAATTTCTATAATTGTCTTAATCCGATGGTTTTATTTGTTAACGTGAGGATTTATCATTGAACACTCAAAAAGAAAGAGAAATCGATAATAATGAAAGTTAATGTGCTTAATTTCTAAAAAATAAATAAGATTATTTAGTCAAATCAATTCTAGGCATCATTTCACAAGTTTTGTTACTTTTTGGTAGGCTTAAAATGATCCCGTGATTCGGTAGTTTTATTCGTAAACTGGAGGATTAAGTTAGTGCACACGCAATGTTTTTTCATGCAATTTGATGCCAAATTGTTTGTATTAAATGAGAAATTTAGCTTAATATGGTTCTTAATTTTTTTAATCAAATTCAGCCCTTACGTAATGGACATGTATTGCTTTGGAAACATTTCTTCCCCTATGAATTTCAATTTTGGCTCTTTATTTATTTGTTGGTTTTCAAATTCTTTTTAGAGTATAAAAACCAATTTCAACAAACTAGAACAATTTATTATTAAAAAAAAAAAAGTAAGCTGTTTTTATTCTTTTTAAAAAAAAATACACATACCTACTTTCTTGTACGTTTTTTTGTTTTGTTTTTATCTATATTAATTTTATTACCAAAAGTCAAAACTAAAAAAATTAAAAGCTAGTAAAAAAGTTAAGAGCCCAATATTTTTAATATGAAAAAAAAAAACCTTAAAAAAAAAAAAAAACATGGCATTATTGTAAATTTGGAAGTAGTACTCTTTCTTTTAATGATTTCATACCTTAATCCAATCTTCATTTGTTTTTTGGATTCAAACATGCATCATTGTTCCATGATCCTTCATTTTTCTCTGAAATTTAAACATATCTTTTTTTTCATTTTGAAGTTTTCTAGTTCATATTAGGGGTGAGGAGTGGATATATCGATCCACCAAAATCGACCGATCCGAACCGATTCACCGCATTTTGGACGAATGCGCGATGACGAGCGGACGGTTGCGGATTGATTTTCTCTAATTCGCTAATTTGGCGGACGGATGGCGGATTTGAGATTCCTTTGGCCGCAATCGAACCGCCAAAACGCGAACACCGCTAATAATTTATAAGACTTTGTATTTTCAGTTTGTTTAAATATTTTGTTTATATTTTCAATTAAAAAAGAGTTTAAATATTCTGTTGAAAAAAAAAATTCAACTTGAATATCTTTTTTGAATTGAAAAAAATAAACGTATTATTTATCTATATTTTTTAGTTTTTAAATCTATCTCTAAAAATAATAAATAGAAAATATGATATATGCTGGTTGGTTTTTGTTTTCAAAAACAGATATAGATGTAACAATACAGAGACATACAATCTATACTAGTGCTCTGTTCATGGTTTTGGTGGTTTGAATTGTTTTTATATTTTAAGAACCACAGATTGTAATACTTTTTGTGGATGAGACATGTTGTGATTGTAGTATGTGGATGAGACATGCAGTAATTGTGATATTCTAAAATTTCAAACTTTTTTGCTTTTGATAAGACATGCAGTGATTGTAATATTTTTTTAAGTCATTAACTGTAATACTTTCTTCTTCTTTTTTTGAGGAAGTGCACAAGTTAAATTATATTGAAAATTTATAAAATTTTAAACTGACAAATCGATTCGCATCCATCCGCCAAATCGCCAATCTGCTCAATCCATATCCATCGGATTGGCGGACGGATGCGGATTGATTTTCTCTAATCCGCCAATCTGGCGGACGGATGGCGGATTGGAGGTTCCGTGGTAGAAACCGACCCGCGCCCACCCCTAGTTCATATAGCAAATATAATGGGTAAATTACACCTTGCCCCTCTAAAGTTTTACTTATTTTCTATATTGACCTTTTTAAGTTTGATTTTTCTCACTTTGGCCCTTCACGTTTGCAATCTTTCTCACTTTGGTCCTTTGTGTTTGCAATCCTTCCCACTTTGGCCCTTTAAGTTTAATTTTTTTCACTTTGACCCTTCATGTTTGCAATTCTTTCCATTTTACTCCTAGACTGACTTTCATAAAAAAAAACTAACAGAATATGCCACATCACCAACACATTAGCTCCACGTGTGATGTAAAAAATTCACTAAAGATGCAAAAAATAAAAAATAGAAACCAAAAAAAAATTAGAATTTTTTTTTTTAATCTTTAGTGAATTTTTTTTCAAATTTATTCATAAATATTATTACATTATAGATGCATCTAGTTTAAATGTACCTAAAGAAATAAAAACAAATTTAACTAAAAAAGGAAAAAAGTTCACTAAAGATGAAAAAAAAGATAGTAAACTTTTTATTTCAGAATTGACAATATAGGTATTTGAGTCAGTATATTTTCAATTTTTTTCGTTTTTAATAAACTTTTTTCTTTTTCTAGTTAATTTGTTTTTTTAATTTTTTTTTAGATGCATCTAATCTAAATGTATCTATAATGTAATAATATTTATGAATAAATTTGAAAAAAAAAAAATCACTAAAGACTAAAAAAAAAAATTCAATTTTTTTGTTTTCTATTTTTTATTTTTGCAACTTTAATAAATTTTTTACATCACACATGGAGCTGATATGTTGGTAATGTGGCATATTTTGTTAGTTTTTTGAATAGAAGTTAGTCTATGAGTAAAGTGCAAAGGATTGAAAATATGAAGAGCCAAAGTGGGAATAATTTTAAACATGAAGGGTCAAAGTGAGAAAATCAAACTTAAAAAGGTCAAAGTAGGAATAATTGTAAACATGAAGAGGCAAAGTAAGAAAAATCAAATTTAAAAGGCCAAAGTGAGAAATGGGTGAAATTCTGAGGGGCAAAGTGTAATTTACTCCAAGTACAATATAGAATTAACCATATAATCAATTATAAGGAATATAAGTCAAACCATTTGAACAAAAATAATCTATAATAATGAATCACACCAACTAACATGTATTTTCAAATAATTTAATCATTGGTCATATGTTTCTAGAATAAAATCTCATCTAATTTATCTCATATACCATTGATCAGGACATCATATAAAATTTACTTTAGGCCAAGTTTGACAATCTAAAAATAATTTATCTTTTTATCTTTTTTTCATCACATCACCTCTTTATTTTTCTACATATCTTTTCATAAAAAGACAAAAAATACACTTATTTAGGTCATCCCAAACAACCCCTAATTTCTTTATATTATTTTTGGTTGAATGATGTCTTTATATAAGTTTCATTATAGAAATTCCTTGATAAAAACAAAAAAGGAAATCATGTCGTAGCAAATAAATGCATGTTGAAGGTAGCTTTTATAATTATTTTGGAATCACTTTCTTAATTTACAAGTCCACTATTATTTGTTTAGATAATTTTTCTTATAAAAAACTAATAAAATTGAAAGGAAGAAAACATACAGAGTAATAAAATTCTTTCATTTTTTTATCCCGAATTTTATCACAATATTTCAAACAAACAAATCTCACTAAATATCTCCTATACTTCAATAATTATATATTTTCAAATTTCCTGAATATAACGAATATTGTACTAAATTTTTCTGATTATTTACCATAACTATAAAAAAGGCTTTTTTCATATACATTAATTTAATAAGAGCAAAATGTCAATTTTTGAAATTTTGAGCTAATAAGTTAAATCTTTTTAGGTTAAAAGAACATTAATTTGTTCGAAAGGAGATATATGTTCAAAACTTATTTATTTGTCTATCTATCTAAATGCTGTATATTTGTATACATGTCACTTATATAGCTAACTATTTATCCAAATATCACCTATTGATTTATCTATCTGTCTACTTCACCACCACTAAACACCGTTGGTTTTCGTTTGCTAGCCACTAACGATTTTTTCAGTCAATTTTTTAACAATTTTTCAACGCGTGTCCTTATCATACAGAAATATTAAATCTTAAATAAGATATGATTTCATTGATGTGAACTTTTCACCAATTTACACTAATTTAATCATATTTTCAGGCACTGTTTGGCATGTGTTAAGATGCATATTGTGGGTGTTTGGGAAATTATTATTTTAGTAGGCTATTTTAATTTTTGGCTATTTTAGGAGGCTAACTTGTTTGGTTTGTGTTTGTAGATGAGTTTTTGAGATAAAAAGTACAAAAACTTGTTTGGTTTGCCTTTTTTCAGAAATGGTTTTGGAAAATTGTTTGGAGAGAAAGTTTTAAAAAAAGTGATTGATTTGATGTGTATAAGAGAGAGAGTGATTTTGGAAAGTAGGTAACCAAACAAAATTTTGAGATTTTTTTGAAAAAATTTGTTTGGTTTGATTACTCTTGAATATTTGTTTGTAGAGAATTTTTCTCAAAAATTTATCTGAAAAACAAACCAAACAAGCCTGTGTTTGAGAAGATAGTTAGATTTTTTTTATAGTTGGATGTAATATTTATAAGAGAAAAAGTGAAATGATTATAGATTTGATATGACATTCTGTCTTATTGGCTATTTTAACCTATTTTGTCTTTTAGTGCTATTTTAGTCAAAAAAGCTAAAAAGCCTTCTTCCCAAACACTCCTATTATCTTATTTGGATCACAATTATTTCATTTGGGTTATATTGCCTCTTTACCACATCATTTCAAATTCAACTCATATTTCAAACTTTTTTTTATAAAAAATAAAAAAATATACTTACTAATTTATCACATACTTCTCTTATTAAAATTAAAAAAAAAAAAACACTAAACCATTAATTACCAATATTTTCCGATAATCTAGTAAAACAAATTTCTATCACTATCCATATATGACATGGCGCTTATGGGTGGGACCTTTTCTCGGTGATTACCGTGATAAGCAGTATTTTCGTAATTTCCCAATTCCATAGGGGCATTATAGTCTTGTGCTTGCTCACACGGTTGGTCAACTTTCCTTTCACTGTGCATCTCTCTCTCTCTCTCTCTCTCTCTCTCTCTCTCTCTGTATATATGTATATATATCGCTGTGTTTCCCAAATACACAGATCGGTTCTCTCTCTTTCCCTCTCAAAAATTGCTTCTCTCTCTCTCTCTCTCTCCTCTATATATATATATGTATATATCTGTAATTCTCTGTCACATATATATAGTCTTCGTTCTCTCAACTATTCCTTCACTCTCTCTCTACGCTTTAATCCATCAATCGCAGCCTCAATTCTTCACTTTCTCTCTCTCTTTCTCTTGCTCTGAACTGTCCCGATACTGATCCATTACAGTTCAATCGATCTATTCTGTGTTTGGTTTCTTGGACTCACAATCTAACTTTCTCTCTCTCTCTCTCTCTCTCTCTCTCTCTCTAACATTGATAAATTCTTGGTAAGTCTGAGTTCTTGAAGAAAAATCAACTGTTTCCACTCTCATTTATCAAATTTTGTCCTGAGTTCATAATCAACTGTTTCCACTTGCATTGCATTGGTCAATTGTGTGTTGTTAAAGTCAGTATTTTGTTTTTTTCTTGAATTTTTCTTCTTATTTATTTATTTATTTATTTTTTTTGTAGTGTTGAACTTTCTAGGGTTTTGTTGGAGAGGGAAATGAGGGATGTTCTCAGGGCTGGGAAGGATGGCATCGACATGTTGGGGACCTGTTCGACGATATGCCCGTATGAACAAGGATAATAATAATAATAGTAATAATAGTAGTGGTGATGATGATGAATCGGGCGGTGGTGAAGACGCGCTTCTCTGGTGCAGAGACCTCGAGAAGCATTCATACGGAGAGTTCTCGTTCGCTGTTGTACAGGCCAATGAGGTTATTGAGGATCACAGCCAGGTTGAGACTGGCCGTGACGCCACGTTTGTTGGAGTCTATGATGGGCATGGTGGTCCCGAAGCCTCCCGCTTTATCCGTGACCATCTCTTCCTTCATCTAATCAGTAAGCTTTTTTGTTTTTTTTTTTTTTTTTGAATTGTTTCTTGATTTTATTTACTATATTTGGTGTTAATGTTGACAAATGTTGCTTTGTGACTGGTTTGACTATATATACATGCTAGGAAATTAATGTTGTTCTTGATGATTTGGTGTATGTTTGTCTTGTTGTGGGTTTTATTTTATGTCTTTTACTTTCTTTTGGTTATTATTAATATCACTTCATTGGTGTAAATTAAAAGAGATCAAGCTTCTGACTGTTTGTTTCTGAATTGGGTCATCAATTTGTAATTCAAGAAAATTTTCTTGGATAAATTATGGTATCTCAGTACATTGGCTAGTGTGATTTGTCATAATTGTGGAAAGATCTGACAGTTCGTAATTCAAGGTCTAGAGCTTTTAGCCAAATATGTAGTTTTACCTAATTCTACTAGTTGGTTTCTTACATTCGCATGCTCTCGTCGACGGATACTGGTAATTTTGTAATTTAAGAGCCTAGTTGGTTGTGCTATTTAAATCATGTGCTGAAGAAATTGGCGATCTTCAAAAAATTGAGACTAAAAGAATGCAGTTCTCACGGTAATATGAAACAAAGTCTTGCCAAAACGCCCTTGCACATATGGTTAGTTCTTTTTAATTTTTTGGATGAGTGCCCGCAATTCTATTTGATTTTTAATACCAATATTGTACAAACTAGCAAAATTCTTAATCTTGGTCTCATTGTTGCTCAATTCTTCCAGACACTTAACTGAAGGAACATTTGTTTTCCTTCTCAACTCATGGTGGAGTCGCTATTCTTTATGTTTCCTGTCAAGTATATTACGCTGTTGTTCCTTTTTGTTTCTTGTTTCTTGGTCTTCACTGAAACTGCTGCATAGTGTGCCTTTTAGTAGTTTTGTGTAGTTATACATAGGGTCTTATTTGTTTTGGTTTTGTTTGTTTTAAATAGGGCTTGCTCAACAAAATGGAACAATATCTGAAGACATTCTTAAAAGTGCTTTTTCTGCTACTGAAGATGGATTTCTTACTCTTGTGCGCCGGTCATGTGGAATAAAACCGTTAATTGCAGCCAATGGGTCTTGTTGTCTGGTTGGAATCATCTGGAAAGGGACATTATATGTTGCCAATCTAGGTGATTCCAGAGCTGTAATAGGCTATGTGGGTAGATCAAATAAAATTGTTTCTGAACAGCTGACTAAGGATCACAACGCCAGTATGGAGGAGGTTAGACAAGAACTTAGGTCCTTGCATCCAGATGATTCGCATATTGTTGTTATGAAAAATGGGGTGTGGCGTATCAAAGGGATCATTCAGGTTTGTGTAGTTATTTGACTGTAGGAGTGCATTTCCATATTAACTTTTCTTTACTTTTTTTTTTAATGGGTTTTAATGCATGTTTACTATTTGTAGTATGGGATGGTGATACCTATCAAATTATGTCTACATTGATCTAAGGATTCCCTTTTAAAAAGACGGAAATTATAGAATGCCCAAGTATTTAATCCTTTTGAACCTTGTGCACACCATTGGGCTTTGTTTACAGGCTTCATCTGCACTGACAGTCATACTCTGCCTCACTTCCATGGGGAGAGGAACACTAGCATGCACAGGCACGGGAAATTTGCATTTTTTAACTTAGTTCACTGAGTTGTTGAGAATAATCTATGGCACCTAAAATTAAAAAGGCATTTATGATGGTTCACTATATTTGTATTAGTTGACTTTGTTTAGATTATTCTAAAATGAATTTATAGGACATGTATAGTATAGATAGAGCATAAGATCGCATACCTGGCAAAAGAAAAAAAAAGAAGAAGAAAGGAACATAAGATTACCTTCCTATTTTGTGATAGCACTAAAATTAAGTGGATCTATGATGCATGGGTACTTCGAAAAATATGCTGTACCCGTATTGGATACTTACCGGCGTATGGTACCTCGTATGGTACTTTTGTATACGTACTGGATACATGAAATACGTACCCAAAAATTTTCTGCTTAATTTTTGGTATACCCAAACGTACCTAGAATATACCTAAGTCGTACCGTATCTTAGTTGAAATAATATTTTCTTCTACTACAGAGATAAAACTCCTTTCACTAGATTTCTTTTTTATTTTTTGTTTTATGCTTAGCATGATTTTAAAATTAAACTATGGTTTGTAAGTTATTTAATATATTGACATTTAATTTTGATTTATACTTTTATTTTTGACATTAAGTGATCTATCTTTTGAGCAGAGTAATAGAAAAGTATAGAGAAAAGAAAAGAGAGATTCATATGATGTTTATCGACTTTGAGAAAACATATAATAGAGTGCCTCGGGATATAATATGGTGGGTGTTAGCGAAGAAAGGGGTGATAAAAGGTTTCATTGATGTGATTAGGGACATGTATGAAGGGGTGGTGACCACTATTAGATCGCCTGCTGGAGAGACAAATGAATTTCCTATGACTGTAGGGTTACACCAAGGATCTACCTTAAGTCCTTATCTTTTTGCTTTAGTTATGGATGAGTTGACGAGAAATATCCAGGATGACGTGCCATGGTGTATGCTTTTTGCAGACGATATAGTACTAGTAGATGAGACTAGAGAAGGAGTTAATACAAAGTTAGAGATTTGGAGAAAAGCTCTTAAATCTAAAGGATTCCGGATAAGTAGAACTAAGATAGAGTACATGAAGTGTAAATTTGGTAACAGTAACAATGAAAGCAGAGGAGAAATGAAGATTGAGAACCAAGAACTGCCTAAGAGTGAACATTTTCGTTATTTAGGGTCGATTATCACAACGACGGGGGAGATCGATGCGGATGTGACCCATAGGATTAAGGCGGGATGGAGCAAGTGGAGAAGTGCGGTTGGGGTACTGTGCGATAGACGAATACCCACTAGACTTAAAGGTAAGTTCTATAAAACGGCTAGTAGACCAGTGATGTTATATGGGACGGAGTGTTAGGCAACCAAGAAACAACATGTAGATAAGATGAGTGTGGCTGAGATGAGAAAGCTAAGGTAAATGTGTAGCAAGACTAGACAAGACAGAATTAGGAATGAGTGTATTCGGAAATGGGTAGGAATAGCACCGATAGAAGATAAGCTGAGAGAGAATCGATTGAAATGGTTTGGTCATATTCAACGGAGACCAACAGAGGCAGTAGTGAAGAGATACAATGCTGTAACGGTAAATGGAAGTGTTAGGGGACGGGGTAGGTCTAGATTAAAGTTGGTTAGCATTGTAAATAGAGATATGGATTTACTTAATTTGACTAACGAAATGGTCTTTGATAGGGCCGCGTGGAGAAGAAGGATTCATGTAGCCGATCCTATTTGATGGGATTAAGGTTTTGAAAAGCGGTTGCGGCCGCCGTAACGGTAGCGGTGGCACGGTTGTGGTTGCGGTTGCGGTTGCGGGGTGTAAAGGTCGTAGCGTAACGGTTGTGGTAACCGGAATCGTGAATTTTTTATTTTTCGCACAATTTAAAAAAAAACTTACCGATATGCATATTTGTTTTCCATGATCATATCTATTGAGTTTAAAATAAATATTGATCAATTTTTGTAAATTTTTAATTATAATCCAATATATTTCATAATTTTAAATCACTATAAACTGAGTTTTTTACATTTTATTTTAATAATTAATGACTTTATATTATACAAAAAATCAATCACTAACTATTATATATAAAATAAATAATGACAAAAGTAAGAGAATAAATAAAAGCCTAAATATATATATATATATATATTTTAACCAAGCCAAATAGATAATGACCACACTTATTATTATTATTATTATTTTCAAACAATATATAGATAGACACACACAAACAAAATGGTTGAGTGATAGCAGCTGAATAGAACAGCATAGGTCTTATAGCTTCAACAAATCAATAACATATTCTTCATCTTCCCTCTTCTCTCTCTCTATCTCTTGCTCCTCCATCTTCTCTCTTTATCTTCTCTCTTCTCTCTATCCCTCTTCCTCCATTTTCAGCTTTTTTTCTTGTGTTTTTTTGAAAGAAGCAGTTCGGAACCGTTACGTAACGGTGCGTAACAGGCCGTTACGGTTGTTACAACACCGTTACGACCGCTACGGCAGCCGCTACGGCAGACACACCTGTGAATCTCAATCACATTGCAAAAGCGGCCGTAACGGGTGGCGGTAACCACCACAACCGTTACGTAACGGTTGCGGCCGCTTTTTAAAACCTTGGATGGGACTTAAGGCTTGGCTTGGTTTGGTTTGGTTTGGTTTGGGTTCTAAATTAAAAATAAATATTTTTTTACAAGCGTACCAAGTCGTACATGTACTCTATGTTTTTTGAATTTTACCGTATCGACGTACCCATATCGTACCAGTACCAGTATTCCTACCCGTACTCATGCTTCGTAGAAGTGGATCATTGACACATCGTACACCCATCTTTTTCTTGAGGAACAAAAAATAACAGTTTTAAGTAGTTTCTAAAACAATCTTCAACTATCCCTAGTGGTGAAATAGAAAAAAATTAAATTCAAACGAGGTCTTGACAGTTGATGCACTTGGACACCTTATTAGGAATTTAGAATGTAATGAGTTCTGGGATTTTATGAAGTTGTATCCATAAAAGTGTGGGGAACTCATCAGGGCCTTTTAATAGGAACTCCATATGCTGAGTAGAATTCGCTGAACTTTTCCTTGATTGGTTGCCTTCACCAATTTGAAACCTTAGTTAATCCTTGAGTTGCTCTGTTTTGGAGTATAACTTGTGTGCTTCTCATTATTTATTCTGCATTAAATGTAAAGTATCGTTTATTGGCTGAAAGATTATGAAATTGGTTTAATTAGATAGGGGAGGTGAATACCTTTAATGCATTGGTATCTCAATACCATTTTGTCATTATAACAATCCTCCTGCATGCCTCAACTAGAGCCACTGCTTTTTTCCCCCTCCACCCACCCCCCCCCCCCCCTTCTCTCTCTCTCTCTCTCTTCTCTGGTTTTGGTTTTGGCATTTCTTGGCGTTTTAGAAAATTTGTTGTTCTTTAGCAAACTGATTGACTAAGAAGCACCGACACTCCAAGATGGGTGCCGTGTCCGCCACGGCAGGGACATTGAGACGGTCGGACACACATGTCCTCATGTTTGACTTGCCACGTGGCATGCAATTTTTTTAATTATTATTTTTTTGTAGGTTACGTTGGGGACACTTCATTGGCATGCCTTTAGGACACTTTCGTAGATATTTTTTAATATATAATTTTAGAAAAGCTTGTTTGGAGTCAAAAGTAAAATATATGGGAACAAAGAGAGAAAAAGCAAGGTAAAATATATATATATTACCCACGTATACATCAATACCTCTCATATGTATGCACCGTACATCCATACCCTTGTCCGTGTCCATATGCATGCTTCTTAGCTGATGGATTACTTATTTGAAATTGAATTGATTATCATTTAAAAGTGAGTACCGTTGAAATGATTAAAAGTTGGAAGCAAGTTTCTCCTGTTACAAAACTATTTCTTGGGAACTTTTAGATTGCAATGTGATGGATTCCTTGATGAGATATGTGAAAAAATGGAAGCCAGCTGCCGACAAGGCATGAAAGGCCTATGAAATGATACAATTTTATTCCCTTGTGGTTGATTATTAAGAAGATTGTGCAGAAGTTGGTATAATTCACTTGTACTTGTTAATCAGTAGTTGTGTAGTCATGTTACGGCCTTAATCATTAATTAGAATTTATTTGTTTGCAAAAGTGTCAGTTGTTTTCCTGCTCATAATGTTGTATTTCTGTTTTTGTGTGTGGTTTATTTTCAATTAGGTTTCTAGATCTATCGGAGATGCGTACTTGAAGAGGCCAGAGTTCTCTCTTGATCCATCATTCCCGCGGTTCCACCTATCTGAACCTCTCCGTCGGCCAGTTCTAACTGCTGAACCATCTATATATTCAAGAGTTTTACGACCAAATGACAGATTTCTAATATTTGCATCTGACGGGCTTTGGGAACACTTGACAAATCAACAGGCTGTTGAGATTGTTTACAATAACCCTAGACCAGTTAGTCTCTGTGCTCACATAACCATCTTTATCATTTTTACACAGGTAAATTACAGACATATCCTGAGATTTAGAGAAAATATGGCAAGCCTCACAATTTTGGCATAATTCCCCAAATCTCAAGGGAGGTCAGTGTAATTTAGCCTTCTTTTTACTAGGCATTGATATAATTTTCATTATTCTCCTTCAAATACTAGGGAATTGCAAGAAGGCTTCTTAAATCAGCTCTGAATGAAGCAGCTAGGAAAAGAGAGATGAGGTACGATGATCTTAAGAAGATTGAAAAGGGAGTGAGACGGTTCTTTCATGATGATATTACAGTGGTCATCATCTTTATAGATCACGAGTTGCTGGTGAAAAATACTACAGTGCCAGAACTATCAATACGAGGGTTCGTTGACACTGTTGGGCCATCAAATTTTAACATTCTGCAAGGGATGGATGCGAAAGCAAAAGCGAAAAATGTTGTTTGAAGGAGAGTGCCCCCTTACTTGAATTGTTCAGTCCTGCTTGGAGAAGCGTAGGTTCTGCTAAGTTTTCATTTTCCTTCAACTTATTCCCAACATCTAATGGTTGTTTCTAGTGATATTGTTTTTATCGTTCTGAGTTACTACTATTTCAATTGGAACCTCCTTTTCTGCCATTAAGATATGCATTCTCCGGTGATTTTATTGGTTCGATTTATATTTTTTTGAAAGAAAAATTTGTTGTGGGCATCTGTTGAATTTGCGCTAATGTTTTTGTTTTTAGAGGGAAATTTGCTCTAATGTTAATCTAATTTTATTCTGCATGAGCATCTTGAAATTCATTTGCACATTAGGTGAAATCAATAATATTATGGTTTAGAAATCAAGAAAGGTTTTTGGGAAAAATTAATTTGAAGTATTATATGGTATGGCTTGAGTGATATTTTGCAAAATAAAAAATATTTTAGGTGGGTATTTTTTATCTGTCATCTAACAAAGGGAGGTTTGTCTATTTTTTACTGTATCATTAGTTGGTGCTCACAATGGCAAATTAAAAATTGTTCAAAATTGGAATTGTGTAGGCTAGATTTGTTTTGAGTGTGGGCTTTACCATAGCAATTTTAAATATATGCCACAGAAATCAGATTATATTTACTTTTCTAAACATGTTTTTGGATACATACCATTTATGTTTTATTTAGGTACAAAAGTAGTTAGGGTTGGGATAGGGTTATTCGATTCGTGAAAATCACTCAATTCGAACTGTCTGCATTTATTTGGGTGGTTTTCGCAGAATCGTTAAGGTCGGATGCGGGTTAGGATTTTTTTATTTTGCGGGTTGCGGACAAGTCACGGGTTTTACCAACATCTGTACTCACTCGCACGCATCTGTATATATATATATATTTTAATCTGGACTGTTAGATTTTCATGTAAGTTTTGTAATACTCTTCACCAATTATCAATCACTTTTTTTCATGTCATTATATTAATATTATAACATTATAATAATATCATGCACTGTCTTGTTTAAAATACTCCCTCCATCCCAAAATAATAGTTCCTTTTGGGGAATCTAACTTTTTTTGGTAGTACAATTATTGCATTTGAAAAAAGTTAATTTTCCAAAATTATCCTTTTGATAGTACATTTTTTGGGAATATCAATGTCATAATTGTACTTTTTATATTGTTTATTAATTTAAAAGAAGGGCAAAATAGGAAATTTATATTATTTTTGTACTTGATTTTTGAAGAGGGATTAATATTTTGGGACAATGAAAAATGGAATAAGGGACTAATATTTTGGGACGGAGGGAGTACTTATTCTTCAATTAAAATTTCTTCAACTTTTTATAAATCTAGTTATGTGATTTTTTTTTTTATATGTTAGTTTTTATTTAATTTTTATTTTATTTTTTTATAATCCAGTTTTAATGGAGGATAGTGTTAAATCTCTTGCAATCAAGAATATTAAAAAATGGGAAAAAACAAGTCTAAAAATAAAATTTAAAAGGAAAAAACTCAATTTACAAATTGTCGTCTGCACATTCGCAAACTCTATCTGTACAAACTACAAATCGCACTGCAAGCAAATGCAGATTTAATTTTTTTCAAATCGCAGACATGTGGGTAAGTCCAAATTACAAATAGAACCGTCAACAATCAATCTGCAAGCACCTAGAAGTAGCACTTAAAAACTAGAGTGATTCCTTTTCAATGAAATTTCTCTCTCTCTCTCATGGAGTAGATATTTATGAAGATACAAAAATATAATGTTAAAATTTGAAAACTGAAGCTAACAAATGTGAAATAATAACAATTAAATAGGGGGTTATAATACTCTTTCATGTATATATAACATTAATTAGCATACTGAATTACTGTAATATTTGGACATTACTACACTAAATAGTAAGTGTTATTAATACTGAACATGTACTCTAATGTAAAGTTTATTGTTGTTAACCCGTTAAAGTTTCCCAATGGGTACAACAACTCAACACTCAATTCCTTGGCCTAAAATCTTGAAGCCAATCCTAATAATACTGATCCCAACCCTAGTTCTTGTCACCTTTATCTCTCTTGACTATAATCTTGACAATTTGCCATTCTTAAAATTGCGTGATATCAATGTCGATGAATCACTGACACCACCATTGCGGTGCCGTGCTGTTAATGACTCCATAAGCTTGAGATTAGGGGATAAATGTGATATGTCAATTGGGAAATGGGTACCATATCCCAAAGGGCCTGCTTATTACACAAACAATAGTAGATGTGTGATTCAAGATGCGCAAAATTGCATGAAGTATGGAAGACCAGACACAGAGTTCATGAAGTGGAGGTGGAAACCAGAAGATTGTGAGCTGCCTCTGTTTGATGCAGCTAGGTTTTTGGAGATTGTGAGAGGGAAGTCCATGGCCTTTGTTGGGGACTCATTGGCAAGAAATCAAATGCAATCGCTAGGGTGCATGTTGAGTAGTGTAAGTACAAAAATTAACGTGTTGCGTATATTCATGGCCAAGAATTTTCTGTTCTTAAATCTCTTTATTCCTCGTTCCAAAACACTTATAACTGTTCGATCGTTAAAAAAATTCATTGGGTAGAGGGTCATAGAAATTTGATGACAGAAAATCCCATTACTTCATTCATTTGGGAGAATTTTACTATTGATCCCCAGTTAATCGAAAAGTGCTAGGGTGGGCAAGATTGGAGAGAACTAACTATAGGGGGAAAAGAAAATTCAATTCCCGCACCACGTAATCATATCACAAATCAATAATAAAATGTCAACCTTCATGTTTTTCCTTAATCACCCATACAAAATGGTAGATCTTACAATATTCATCAATCACAATTATCTTGTGACACTACTTGGCCATGCCTCATTGGGGGTATTGAATAACTACTCCATTTGGTAGAGTTATTGAAGGGTGTCCCAACTGGCTTTTGAAAAATTACCATTTTACTTATAGTTTCTAAAAGAACTTTCAAAATTGCTCTCATTTGGACATTACTTGATGGAAATTGTTTCATACCTCTAAAACAGTGGCTCTAAACCGAGCATTAAATTGTCTTCTTCCTTCATCATTTTGTCTTTTTCTGCTTTTTTTTTTTTTTTTTTTTTTTATAAAGTGGCTGCCAGCTCAGTAGAGCTGCTGTTAGAGCAGCTCTACTAGAGCTCTCTAGCAGTGCCCTTACTTGATGTACCTATGTTTCAGAAATTATTTTGAACTTTTCCCTTTGCTATTTTTTTTTTTTTTTACTCTCCAATTTTAATCATTGGTTTTTATTTTTTCCATCTCTTTCTCAATGTTTAGTTTGGCCTCCTTTCAAACTCTATCTCTCTGTTCTTTTAATGTATTACTTTCCTTCATCAAATGGTAACAAATTTCGTATATGATTCTTGGTAAAATTTTGCCCCCACTCAAATCCCAAGTTTGTCCCAAACCTAGCCTTTGACGTTTTGTTTTTGTTTTTTTTAATATAAGAACTGCTTATCAATAACTACTATTATCTTGTATTTTAGGTTGCAAGTTTTGTAGAACAATCAAATACAACGGACATAAAATTTAGACGCTGGTTCTACCCTGATTACAATTTTACACTACAACTTTCAAGGACTCCTTTTCTGGTTAAGGCACGTGGTGTGAGTCCTTACCCGGCAAAGCCCATTGACCTCTACTTAGATGAGGTACATGAGGTTTGGCCAACTCAGGTCGAAGCTTTTGACTACGTGATCATCTCAATTGGACATTGGTTCGCTAAGCCAGTAATGTACCACGAAAAGGGTAAGGTTGTCGGGTGTAGCTCGTGCAAGGAAAAGAACATAAGAGACCTCACCATGTATTATGGATACAGGGTGGCTTTAGAAACTGCATTTAGAACTCTGATTAATCTTCGTCGCTTTAAGGGGATAGTTTTTCTGAGGACTATATCACCGACGCACTTTGCAGCTGAGGAGATGAAAGGAAGAGGGAATTGTATAAGGACGAGGCCGTTTGAAAAGAGAGAAATGAAGTATGATTGGTATATTTCCATGTTTCACATGATGCAGATGGATGAGTTTCGGGTTGCAAAGAGGAAAGGGAGGGAAAGGGGATTGAGGTTCAGGCTGTTGGATGTGACTGAAGCAATGAGTATGAGACCAGATGCTCATCCGAACCATTATTGGCACCCACCTGTAGGGAACAAAAGACAGTTTTATGATTGTCTCCATTGGTGCTTGCCAGGACCCATTGATACATGGAATGAACTTTTACTTCAGCTGTTGAAGACAGAAGAAAATGAAGGTGAGACCTATTGATATATGAAAACAAAGAGTGTTTGCTTGAGATAGAAGATAGAAGAAGGGGAAGGCCTCAAATGATGAGAAAAAGCTTTTTTTGTTTTTTGGGTCTAACAATGCTACATTTCTGTAAATTTTTAAAATGTTTACCTCTAGACAGTGTCTATTATTGGGATTTAATTTTGAATCAAATTCATTCTGTGGTATCAAACTTTTCTAAGTAATTTTGTTAGTTCAACTATTTTTTACCACAACAATCTAGTTTTCTCATTACAAGAATTAAGCACATATGAAAATAAAACATTGAAATTTTTTAACTCATGAAGCTGTTAATAGCATATGGTTGGACAGATCCATTTGTGAATTTTGTTTGAGGGCAAAATTAGAAAGTTAAAGAAATAACCTGCACACAAACCTAATTAAAAAGTATAGCATTAACTTTTTTTTTATCATTCATGTTAATGGCTGAAATTTGTTTATATAATGGGACATGAGTCGTTAAGCACACCAATCCAATCAAATTCCATTTTCGAGTCCCTCAGTGGTATAGATATGGTTGTTTTTGAAGTTGCAGACTCACTGTTGCAAAGGATATATGCAACTCTCTCATTTTTTTGCTTTTGGGGTACAAATGCAACTATCTAATTTAACATTAAAAAACCAACAGGTGGTGGCCTAATGGAGAAGATATCATTCTTTACAAGTATGACTCATGTTCGATTTTTGAGGGAACAAAATGTTGAGTAATTCTAGTAGTTCTCGGTGGAGACCTTACTCTGTACTCTGATTGAATCCTAAGCTCCTAGGTCCACGGATGGTGTGATGACACCTCAGAGTATCCATTTTTCTTGATAAAAAAAAAAAAAATTTAACTTAAAAAAATTATTTATAAATAAAAACACAGATACAATAGTGACATTTGATAATTATGAGTCACACTAATTGTCACGACCCGCTCCCCGTACCCAATGATTAAGCATCGTGATGGTTAGTAATTGAAATTACCTCTGGCCAATTCTTAAACAAATTACTAAACGCGAGCGGAGAAAAATATTTAAGTAAGGGTACCAAATTAATCATTGAAGTTTATATTTTTATAACAAAATTTATTGACTAAAAAGGCCGATATTTATATATGAAGAATAGAATTATAACTACTATAAAAGTGTTGTGTGTATCTATTCTGCAGCCTCGCGTCTAAGACTTTTCAAAAGCTATTTCTGAATTACATTGTTTCCTAAAAATTGATAAACAGCTATAAGCACATGACAGAGTGAGAAATATTATACTGAGAGCATAAGGATATAAAATTCACCATGGATAACTATTGGCTAAACAAAGCTTGATATTGAAATACAAAGTATATAATACACAGATCATTTGATATATAATACATAATCATATAAACAAAATAATTATAACCACGATACAGAACGGAACAAAATAGATGTATGGACTCAAGATGTGGCTCGTACGAACTCTAGAAGTGGCTCCCACCATAGTGTAACACTTAACTCCATATAACACTTTACTCTACACCATAAATCATAACCACGGTACAGAATAGAACAGATATATAGACTCAAGAGATGGCTCGTACGAACTCTAGATGTGGTTTCCACAATAGTGTAGCATTTAGCTCCATACAACACTTTGCTCCACACCAGAAATCAGAGTGTTAGTGGATTCATGACAGACAGAGGGTCACAAAATGACTAATTAGAGGACCAATGGTTATTTAAGTCCCCCAAGGCATGAGACTTCTATGGTGGTACTTATAAAATAATTACTCAAAACACATTTTAATAAACAGCTATATCTATGGGTTTTCCTTAGTATATAAAATAAGATTCATAAAATAAATAACATAATTAAAAATGTTAATATAATTTATAAAATACAATTTACGTAAAATAAATTATGGTAACTCAAAATATATATAAAATATGTTATGGTAATTCAAGATATAATATAACTCACTTTAATATTAATTTCAACTTTTACCTTTCATTCACTGTGTATGTGACCCTCTAAATATTCCAAACTACACTCAAACTTTTATATATAAAAACAAATACTTAGAGAGCCGAGAGAGAGAGAGAGACTTAGGGGTGTTTTGGGAAGTTGGTAAAAAGCTGGCTTTTGGCTTTTTACCAAGCTTTTTGGCTTTTTTGGAAGTGATTTGGGAAGTTGGTAAAAAGCTGGCTTTTTTACTTTTTGGTTTAATATTTTTTAAAAGTGTCACATCACTCTAAAATGACCAAAATATCCTTACTTTTTGCATGTCAACATTTTTTTGAATTAATTAATTATAATGTTCCAGAGGGTAGTTTGGTAAATTTGTAAGTAGCTTTTTTGGGTCTTCCCAAATGGGTATAGTGGCGTTTTTGCAAGGGTGGCGTTTTGGAAAAATTGCTCAAAACGTGACGTTTTGGTAAAGTTGCCAAAACAGCACTTAGAGAGTTTGGGATTGGTGATGAGGCTGTTGATGATAGATAGCTATATATACAGAGTGAAGAAAGCGTGGCTAGCAAGCGACTTGGGGGCACGCATTGTAGTTGTACCAAAAATATTATATTTTAGTATATTTTGATCTAAGAAAAATATAGAGAAAAAAATATATTAAAAATATCATAACACTCAGAAAGTAATATTAAATAATAATATAAAATTTAAGGAACAACTTAAATTTTTGGGTTGTTACAATCTTCCTTCCTTTTAAAAATTTCATTCTCAAAATTTGTCATACGTATAAGTTATCCACTGCGCACTCTGATAAATATATATTTGATGATTAATCTGATATAAAATATTACCTAAAAAAACTTTACCAAGAACAACTCACTATTTATTTGTCAAAATTTTTTTGGGCCAAAATAAGAAACAATGAGTGACTTTAAAAACTTTTCATTAGTTTTTTTTTTCCAAAAAAATTAAAAATAAAATGAGAACACAATTAAACAAGCGACTGAAATGAAATGACAGAATCATATGCAAGAGTTGAAGGAATTTGAGATGAACTTCCATTTCTTTTATTCATGAACCTTCCATTTCTTTTTATAGTTTTTTTTTATAACTTTTGAAAGATTATAGATTTGAACCCATTTCTAAAAAGTCAAAATGATTTTTTTTTTTGAGAGTTAGCATACTTGTTTGAATTTTTTTTTCCTTCAAATTATTTAGCATATACATAAAAGATATACACAATTATATATAGAGTAACAAATAACTCATCTTAGCTACACAAATATTTAATTTAAATACAACCTATAATCTAGCTCAACGTTTCCCCCATCGTATATGTGTATGTGTCTTATGCTCCAATGATTTTATAAAAAATAATTTTAAAAATCTGGCTCTGATATCACTTGTCACGACCCGCTTCCCATACCCAAGGCTTAAGCATCGTGATGGCCAGTAATTGAAGTTACCTCCGGCCAATTCTTAAACAAATTACTAAACGTGAGCGGAAAAAAATATTTAAATGAGGGTACCAAAAAAATTATTGGAGCTTCTATTTTTATAAGAAAATTTATTGATCAAAAAGGCCGATATTTACATATGAAGAATAGAATTATAAATACTATAAAAGTGTTGTGTGTGTCTATTCCGCAGACCCACGTCTAAGACTCCTTAAAAGTTATTTCTGAATTGCATTGTTTTCCTGAAAATTAGTAAACAGCTATAAGCACATGGCAAAGTGAGAAATATTATACTGAGAGTATAAGGGCATAAAATTCACCATGGATAATTATTGGCTAAATGAAGCTTGATATTAAAATACAGAGTATACAATACAAATCATTTGACATATAATACAAAAATTATATAAACAAAATAATTATAACCATGATACAGAACGGAACAGAACAGATGTATGGACTCAAGAGGTGGCTTGTACGAACTCTAGAGGTGACTCCCACCAAAGTGTTGCACTTAGTTCCGTATAGCACTTCCACATCATAAATCATAACCACGGTACAGAACAGAACAGATGTATGGACTCAAGAGGTAGCTCGTACGAACTCTAGAAGTGGCTCCTACAATAGTGTAACACCTATTGTAACACCTAGCCCTACATCAGAAATCACAGTATCAGTGGATTCATGACAAATAGAGGGTCACAAAGTAACTAATCAGAGGATCAATGATTATTTAAGTCCCCCAAGATATGAGACTTTCGTGGTATTACTTATTAAATAATTATTCAAAACATATTTTAATAAACAGTTATATCCATGATTTTCCTTACTATATAAAATAAGGTTCATAAAATAAATAACATAATTAAAAATGTTAATATAATTTATAAAATATAAGTTACGTAAAATAAATTATGGTAACTCAAAATATATATAAAACATATTATAATAACTCAAGATATAATATAATTTACCTTAATATTAATTCTAACTAAATAATTCAAACTAAACTCAAACTTTTATATATAAAAATAAACCCTTAGAGAGCATAGAGAGTTTGGGATTGGTGATGAGGCTGTTGATGATAGATAGCTATATATATATATATATACATATACATATACATATACATAGAGTGAAGAAAGCGTGGCTAGAAAGCCAAGTATTTTGAATTGAAATAAAACAAATCAAAAAAATTATATATATATATATATATATATATATTTTTTTTTTACATATACGTAATAAAAATAATGCTACAAACTCATATATTAGATACACAAATTCATTCACAATAATGTGACAAAAGAGTTGGGCCATCCATTATTAATTGTGTAACAAATTAAAAATTGACACATATTCTAGCACATTATTATGGGTAAAATTGTGAAACTTTTTGAACATCTTAAATATTTTCCATGTCAAGCAAAAATAAATAAATAAATAATTCCATGTAATAATGGATAATTTTCGAGGGACTTATGAGCAAACTCATTGTCTAATAGGTCCTTTAAAAATTAATCAGCTTGTTTGATTCTGGTTTTCAGAAAACAGTTTTTAGAAAATTTTACTTTTTTATTTTTCGTATTTTAATGTTTTCAATGATTTTTAAAAATATTTTAAGCAATTTTTTTAAAGTTTTAGATACATCTAACATAAATACACTTAAAAAGTATAATATTTGTGAAAAAATCTTTAAAAAATACACTAAATACCAAAAAATATAAAAAAATATTAAAATTCAATATATTTTTCGTATTTTTGTGTATTTATTAATTTTTTAAAATATTTTTTCACAAATATTTTATTATTTAGATACATCTAAGTAAAGTGTATCTAAAAAAGTAAAAAAATTTCTTAAAATTGAAAAAATATTTACTAAAAACAAAAAATCTGAAAAATAAAAATACTCAGTTTTCAAAAAATTGAAACCAAACACATTAAATGGCGTTTTTCATCCAACACTATTAAAAAGTAATTAATTATTAATTTTCAGCGATAATTTAAAAATTTGATTACAAAAAATGTTATTAATTTAAATTTTAGAGACAGTTTTAAAAAATCGTTAAAAAAATTTCACTAATTTAATTTTTAGTAACCGTTTAAAAAATTTGTTATAAAAAAATCAATAATTGTAAAATTTACAGACAATTTATAAAAATTTTGATAAAAAAATTATTAATTATCTATTTTTAATGATATATGTAAAAGATTTGTTAAAAAATAATAATTTTTAACGATGATTTTAGGGGAAAGCACCATTAAATCCCTAATTTGATAATGTTAACCCATTTAGTCCTGAGAATTTTTTGTTAGACTAATAGGTCCTATTTTATGTATAAAGACATTAGTACCCATTTTCTTACACATCTGAATCAGTAATTGAAGGGGTAATTTTGGATTGATGTTTATATATAATTTACCGAATTACCCAAAAAGCTTACTATAGACCTTTTTTAAATTTCTCACCTTTTTCAAACATCATCAGATATTTTTGATGTTTGTGGGTGTTTCAAACATCGGATTATTTTAATATCTGATGTTTGTGGGTGAACAACAACAACATTATCAAAAAACACATCCGACAACAGCAACATCATCAAAAAATCATCCGATGTTTGTGGGTGAACAACAGCAACATCATAAATAAAAAAAAACATCATAAAAAAAATCAGAACACCAGAAAAATCAGCAACATCAAAATTCAGAACACCATAACATCATAAAAAAAAACATCATAACATTATCAAACACCACAAAAGTGTTATACAATTTCTTTGGCAGTGTTGCTGCAACTGCTGATCATCTACATACCTAAATTTGTTTTCTCTATCATAGTCGGAGAACATGAATATCCTTTTATACCAAACTTACGGTTTTTCCAATCTTTGAATTTCAGAAGTGGATCCATCACTTCCGGCACATGATGTGTCTGATCCAAAAACACGAATCAAGTTGCCTTGTTTTCTATGAAACCTCTCCCTTAATATCTGATGTTCTTCAGCGATCTTGGGTGAACAACAGCAACATCATAAAAAAAATCAAACACCAGAAAAATCAGCAACATCAAAATTCAGAACACCAGAACATCAATAAAAAAAAACATCATAACATCATCAAACACCACAAAAGTGTTATATAATTTCTTTGGCAGTGTTGCTGCAACTGCTAATCATCTACATACCTAAATTTCAAGTTGCCTTGTTTTCTCTGAAACCTCTCCCTTAATATCTGATGTTCTTCAGCGATCTTCACCGATCTTCAGGGAACATCATGATGTTCTTCAGTGATGTTCAAATCATGATGTTCTCCAGCGATGTTCACACAGTGATGTTCTTCATCAATGTTCGAACTTCAGCGATGTTCTTCGGCGGCGTTGGAGGAGATTCAAATCAGATCTGTACTTCCCTCAAATCAGCGATCAAATCAGCAATGTTCTTCACAGTGATGTTCTTCAGCGATGTTCTCAAAATCAATATCCATATTGTTGGCTTTTTGGCTTTTCGAAGGGTAATTTTGTAAATGCGAGCGTGCCAGCAAGGATCAATCAGTCCTTACAGAAATTATAATTGCCAACCAATTATCAGACGATTGTGTTTTAGTTCTTTCAGCCTCAATGAAGAGGACTTTTACTGGTGGCTTGACTTAGGAGAATTTAAGAGAAATAACAGTTAATGTGAAGAACAATCGAAGTATTTCATTAAAATGAACACTTACAATAATTCAAACTCAGCCTCGAAGAGGTTTACAGCAACAGTCTACTTGAATCTACTTGAAACTACTCCTATGAATCGAAGTGCAGTGCTGGTATTAAAGTGCAGGTATTTAAAGTACAGGAAATGTAAGACTGGAAAGGAAAATATGAAATAAAGACTGGTTTGTATGATCTGAGTCTGGGGGTCTTTTCTGAGGGCTTCCCTGCTATTTATACTTGTCAAAGATGACCTTCGAACTGCACTTCGAACCGTCGAACTGCTCCTCCATGATCGATGATCATGCTGCCTTAGAAGTAGCCCCACTACGCCATCTCTTGCAGTTGAGCTTCCCTCCTGTATTTGAATTTGAATATTGAGTAACTGTTGAAGCCACGTCACTTTGTATTTCTTTACTGATCTAGTGCTACTCAGATCATGTAAGTACCAATGTTCATTGCCACGTGTTCGATCAGGATCGAAGACTTGAATTATCTTCCCATAATACCCTTATTCTGCCACGTGTCAAACTATGATTTGGTTTTACAAAATATGTAGCCAACATTACCCCCCGCACTAATATACCCAATACTTGGAAATATTAGTGGATCAAAAAGCTTTTCCCGCGCTTTTTGGAATGTGCATGGGATCTATCTTCAGGAAACACAACCGTCACCTATTTGATGATCATTCGCATTAACTCTCAATTTAACGAACATCCCAATACCTTCAGCATTCGAACGGACTATGGCTCAATCAACTTCGCACTCTACTGATCAAGCATACGAAGAGCCATTGAGTAATGCTATTTCCCCTCGAAAGAATCTCCACGCATTCATTAGCCACCTTTACCCACCCTTCTATATTCAGGTCATGGAGGCTTTTGCAGATTATCAACCTTTGGACTACGACCACATTGCCCTTAACCCTTCGATTTACAAATTTACAGATACAAGAAATTCTTCCTCTAAACTCCCCTTGTATCTTGAACGAACTACACTCAAGCCTTTGCTTCAACAAGTTGCAAATATGGACTTAGGAAGTTCTTCTTCACAAACCTTTACTTGGGATGAAGCTACAACTTCCTCATCTTCTGGGGTTTCCGGATGGACAAACTGGTCAGCACCTGAGTCCTGGGACTTGAGGGAACGAATTAATCACCATTTTGTTGAGTTCACTGACCCATTAGATTTTCCTTCTTACGTTCGAAGCTCTGTGGTCTATCCTTATGTGCCTATTGACCTTCGTCGTAGTTTGGAGGAGAATTTGCTTGTGGCCTGGTACACATCCTCTATGCCCACAAGGACAATGCACACTGCCCGGCATCTGGAAGAATCACAAGGGTATACTCCTTCATTTTTGGCCAAGAAGGCAAAAATTTGCTCTTCTGACTGGCTCGACTATATTAATGCCTTTGTTCCTTCCGCTCCAGTGCCAAATCCTTCTTCTTCACCTTCTGAAATAGAAGCATCCACACCTTCTCCATCTTCTGAAGTAGAACCATCTACTCCTCCATCTTCTGAAGCAGAACCATCTACTCCTTCTTCTCCTCCCATTCTCTTTCCTGGACAGAGAAATTAAGGCTTGCCCTTCCCATGGACAAAATTTTTCCACCTTACAAACCTCCATCATCTCCCACTCCAGCTGAGCGGAAACAAGCTCAACTTCTGCTTGCGGCTTTTTCTCACTTGCCCTTCAATGTTCTTGAGGATGACATCCCTCTCAAGAACTTTCGATGGGCCTGTGATATTCTGACTAGGGGCCATGTCCTCAATCCCATTGCCCAAGCAGAACTTCACATGTTCTTGGACCAACTTCCGCTACTCCTCCACTGGCATCAGAATTCCAAGGCCACCATCCAATCTTTGGATCAACTTTCATCTCTCCGAATTCATGCCCAGTACGAAGCAGAAAACTTCATCGAAGACTTCGATGACTTCAAAAATAAAGATTCTGCGTATTGGGATGATTTGGTCATAGATGAATTGGAACAAAATTTGAGGGAAGAGGCTTTCGAGACAAAGGCTGAGGAGCTCTATTATGAAGTGAGAGCACATCAACTTATGCAGCCAACATTAGAGGAGATAGAAGATATAATAAAGAAAGAACAAATATTCATTGATCATTGTTGGACGAAGTTCCATGATCTTGTTATTTATTCTATTCCTTATTTTTATGAGCTTGAATTTGTACCCAAATGAGGATACTCAATGTAATTGTCTTGGCTTTAACACAAACAGAGTCTCTTTGCATTTGACATTGTTTGCCTCTGTTTCCTTTTTGTCTTCAAAAGCCAACTTATAGCTTCGAATTGAACAATCTCACCTTTCGAATCTAGACTCAATTGTTCAATGAAACGCTGAAAAAACCAACATGTCTTTTTCCAACTTATGGAGTATAATTGACAATTCTGGCTGATATCATCTGGAATTAACGCTTTGAATTTTAACAACATTACTCCTCAAAAATAACTATAACCAATATATATGGTCATGGTTAATATAGCCAATAAATTTCAATTTGACTATTTTGCTTCGAAGAGTAATCCACACTGTTTTAGGTTCAAAAAGCAATTCCTTCTTGTATATATGGAAACCAACAATTGGTTTTAATGCTTCGAACAGTGCTCATCCTTAAAGGATCCAATAACCCTCAAACAGGTCTTTAAACCCTTTGAAGTGGACCAATATTCGAGCATTCTAGCACTTATGTAGTACGCTTCGAAGCCGACTTATGTATTTCGAAGCCGTTGTTATTTGATTTTTTGGCGCCAAAATCTCATTTCGAAGCCAAATATCTTGCTTCGAAGCTGGCGTCAATATCCGGAGTGTGTTTTTCCCTCCAAAACTATCAATATTGGAAGAGGCTCCTCGTATTCGTACTTTTAGTACTTAACGACTTATGCAATATATCTTCGGACACAAAAGCTTTTCTTTAAAACCCTTTTGCTTCGTGTTTCTGAATACACTTGCTCTTTTAACATTCAAACCCTCATATCTTTCACTTCTCTTTACTTCCTCCTTTCCTTTTCGAACATCGTACCATCCATGGCTTCTTCTTCACCAGAAGTTCCAATCATAGAACGTGTGAGCTCATCCGTAGCTTTGAAAAGGCTCATTGATGTGGAGTGCGAGAAGTATAGGGCTGGGGGAAAAAGCGCCATTGATGGGCGTGTCTTTATCCCTCGTCGTCATGAGCGACAAGACTATGTGCTCGGGCCAATCTTCAAGGAGATCCCTATTGAACTCCCAGCTCTGTACCCTCGCCTGGAAAACCAATGTCTCCTATATGAAGGTGGTCTTGATTGGAGGAGCTGGAGGATCAATCGCCCCCACCGATGTTGGCCCACGATGAGACCAGAGTGGCAAGAGTGGTATGATCGGGTTATCCCTGCGAGGACACTGGACCTTCAAGAGCTCTGCCTTCTCGACGCTCTTCGACTATCAAGGGTAACTATCACAGAGGACCCTTTTTTAATCCCTGCTGCTTTATGCTTTTGGAACCCTATCTTTAATTTCTTTCAATTTAAATGTGGGATGATGGCTCCTACTGTTCTTGATATTTGCCATTTACTAGGAGTATCCCCCATTGGTACCATTATTACACCCGATTTCCCCGATTCAACAGTCTCTTTCTCCCTCCCCTCTCTTAACTTATCTTACAGCGATTTTGTTAAAGCTGAAAATAAAAGAGAGGGCCCAGTAACCGATAGGGAGTTCTTTTCCTTCTTGTTATACTGGCTTTGCAAATTCCTCTTCTGCACTTCTTCACAAAGAATTATGCCTGAATTTGCTCCACTTGCCAAAGCCTTTGTTTTGCAAAAAAGAGTAGCCTTAGCCCCATACATTCTTGGTCATGTATACAGAGTTTGTTCCCTTTTTTGTGAGAAGCCCTTAGATGCTAATCAAGGGGGGCCATTCTGGATCCTTCAGCTTTGGCTTTTTGCTTATTTCACTGAACTACAATCCAAATGTCTTAAATTTTCTGGGGCACATTCTCTTACCCATGGCATAAGACTAGCCAATGCTGCCCTCTATCCTTCTTCTTTTGCCTTTTATTTCTCTTTTTTTCATCAACTACCAGCCGAACTTCCTGCTCATCGCTTCCGTCCTTTCGAGACCAACATAGGTCCACCTTGGTTGAGTCACTTTTTGAGTGACAGGCCCTGTGCTTCGCCAATTCATAAAGACATATGGGCCTCCCTTTTGCTTCCTAGGGAGCTGTTTATTGGGACTACAAACCCCAGGGCTTATAAATGTATAGCTGAACCTTATTGTCCTGCTCAATTCGCTAGACAATTTGGTTTCACACAAGGGGTCCCAATACCTCTCTGCAGCAACACCAACCTGAGCCTTACCAGAAGAGATCTGAAAGTTAGGAAATCAAGGTTGGAGGAGGCAACTTTCAAATTTATGGATGACTTGGCTAATTTTGAATTCACTCCTTTTCTTCCTGCGGGCACTGCATTGAAGAGATACCAACAGTGGTGGGACAATAATATGGAAATCTATTTAGCCATTGCACCTAAAAACCTATTGGAGGTATTAGATGTGTCCAAGCCCAAAGGAGCTGAGACTGTCCCTTCTTCTACTGTGCCTCCTACAGCTCAGTCCATCCCTGCTACCTCAACTCCTTCGAAAGCTACTCGGGCTGCTTCAAGAAAAAGTATATACTTTCAACTTCTCTTTTTCCTTTTGAGTCTCTTGTTTGTTTCCTTTATACTTATGCTCTTTGGTGCAGGGTCCCTTCAAGAAGAATCTCCTAAAAGAGCTGAGACTTCAGCTATTCTCAAAAAGGAACAGCAACAGAAACAAAAAAGGAAGCTGATCCTCCTTTCTGAGGAATCTGAAACTTTGGGAGAAGAAGCAGTCGAACAAGAGCAAGAGGTGCCTTTACAAAGAACCAAGAGACAAAAGGTGGCTACCTTCCTTCTGATACCTCTGAGCATCCTTCTCTCGAGGCAGACATTATAGTATTGGAGAAAGAACTAACTTTAGAGAAATCTGAACCCCAGATTAAAGAGAAGGGGATTGAAAAGGAACCAGTAGTGTCCCCACCAAGGGGAAGAGGAGAAAAAAGACTACTGTCTCTCCTTCTGACTTTGCTGAAGACTCTGATTCTGAAACAATCGCCCAAGCCATAGAAAGGAGGAGGAAGGTGACTGTTTCGACTGATGTCTTGGTTGAGGATCCCATTCACGAATCTGTTGCCAAGATAGTAGAGCAGGAACATCCCAAGGCAATAATTGTTTTTGAAAGGGCCGAGAAGAAAAGACAGCAACAGTTTTTGAGAGATGAAGCTGCTGCTGCTGATGCATTACAAAGAGAAGCTGCACGAAGACAACAAACGCATCCTCCCCTTCGCAGTTCTCCCATCAGTGCCAATACCTCTGAAACAAGTAATTTCTTTCATATTTCTACTGTTTTCCCTTTGTCAGCCTTTGTATTGAAGTTTGACATTGCTTTGCATTTCTTCCTTTTGCAGCGACAATTATCTTCCCCAGGAGGCCTATCCAATTTCAGTTGAAGTTGACCAATTGCAACATGTGAAGGCCATCCAAATCATGCTTCCACTCCCCAAGCCTATATTCGACACACCTTCTTTGAGTCCAAGCATCCCTGCATCCCTTTTCCTTGGTTTAGAGCCATTTCTCCCTTCTTTGACTTTTGATCTGCCTCAGTTTACCTCTTCTTCGAACCTTGCTCTTCCTCCTCCCGTCTCAGAAATTCCAACTGCTGCTTCATTCCCAATGGCAGTTGACTCTTCCATAGAGGGTGCTGGTAGTTCCCCAATTCATGGTTCATCACCTGTGCCTACTTCCAGCCCCTCTTCTCTTGATTCCTTGGTGACAAAGACCATAGAGGCTGCTAAAGATGCTCCACCTATTTCTCCTATCCCCATGCAGTCTCCTATGTTTTCCACCACAGCACTCTCTATGCCCTTTATGTCTAGGGATGAGGTGGACATCTTCGAGGGAAGACTAGCTAGTCTATTTGACACATCCTCTACCTCCCCAACTTTCAGTGCTGAAGCTGAACCATTAACCTTGGCTGACTCCTTGCTGAAAATCTTTGAGAGCTCTTCTTCCACCAGTAGCAAGCCTTTTGCCCCTTCTATAGACTTAGACACTTGCTTGGAACTGCTGATCTCCTTTTCGAGGATCCCCTTCGAGGCTCTACAAAGGCCTATCATCAGAAATGGGTTTCTTCAGTGCTGTAAAATCGCGGAGCAGTTCGGCATGGATGTCTCAAGTCATCTATCCCAGGCTGCAGCTACTATTGATTTCTACATTAACATTTGTCATGCTGCCAATGCTGCGAATGAGAAATTGGCTAGGGATCAGAGTTTTGTCTCTCAAGTGCATACTGAAGTATCAGACCTCAAGGAACAACACTCCTCTGCCTCCCAGTTTCGAATTCAGTTGCTGGAGAAGAAAGCTCAACTTGAGGAGGAGCTAGCTGCAGTAAATCGAGCCTTGGTTCGAACTGACACTAAACTGCACATCACCAACCAAGAGCTGGCTGATCGAAAAGAGGATATGGCTGCAGCTATTCAACTGTTTCCAGCACTTAGCAGTAGGAAATCTATTGTACAAAAACAATTAAGACATTGTAATGATTTCTGGGCCAATTTGTGGCGCAATGTACTTGATTCTTTATAGAAGAACAAATTTTGTTTTATCTGTCGAGCAGTCTTGTGTTTTTGTATGTTTATGTTACCCCTTGTGCTTCCCAAATGGTTGGAAAATAAGGCTTCAAATATCTGCCATTGATCTTTTTGGGATGTACATACCCATTCAAATTTCTTAAATGGTAGGCCCCAAAAGGCAGAACTCTATGAATTTGATATGGTCCTTCCCAGTTAGGTGACCATTTGCCAAACTTATGGCTTTTAATTCCTATTGGGAGTATTGTCTTCCATACAAATCACCTTCATCGAAGCCAATGTGCTTGACTCTCTTGTGTAATTCTTAGCTGCTTTCTTCTTTTGGAAAAGGATGCTATTTAATGCCAATATTCTGGCTTCATCTATGCCCTCTAACTCCAAGCACATACTTTGATGGTATTGCTCAGGATTAACTGATCTTGACATCTTACCCTCAAGGATTTAACATTAATTTCCACAGGTAGAACTGCATCATGCCCATATACTAAGGCATAAGGAGTAACTCCTGTGCTTGACCTTGGGGAAGTTCTGTAAGCCACAAAACATCCAACAGAAGGTTATGCCAATCCCTAGGATTATCCTCCACAACCTTTTGTATACCTTTTTCAAGGATTTATTGGATGATTCAGCTTGACCATTGGCTTGTGCATAATAGGGTGTGGAATTAACAAGGCTAATTCCAAATTCTGCTACAAAAGACTTCACCATTTTCCCATCGAACACAGTCCCATTATCTACCGTAATGGTTTGTGGGATGCCAAATCTATGGATCAAGTCTTTAATGAACCCAATGACTTCTGTTGGTCTACAGCCTTATAAGGTTTGGCTTCGACCCATTTAGTGAAGTAGTCAGTGCCACTAGAATGATAACAATGATGTTTCGAAGAAGGTGGGTGTATTTTTCCCATCATATCCATGGCCCACCCTCTGAATGGCCAAGGTTTCACTACTGCATGTAGGTCAGTTATGGGCACATGCCTTATTGTACCATGTTTTTGACATGCTTGGCAACCCTTTGCATATTCTATGCAGTCTTTAAAGGATAGTTGGCCAATAGTAGGAATGCCTTCGAAGCAACCATCTCATCTTTACGCCAGGCTGATGAGCACAATGATGCCTTCATGAACCTCACCATAGCTGTTATGCTTTTTTGGGCCTAAACATTCCAGCAATAAGCCATCTCCTCCCTTTTGTAGAGAGCGTTACCATATATCCATATTGCATAGACTGCAATTTGATTTTCCTGCTGGCCTTCGAAAGATGGACCAGCCAAGTACTGCATTATTGGATGCCTCCAATCTTGTTCTTGTAAGTCATTATGATTAACTTCCAAGACCATATTCCTTTATTCAAAGGTTGTATTAATCTTGATATGTTGTTTGACTGATGTCCCTTTGGGTATTATCCCTTCTCTTGAAGTTCGAAGCTTTCTGAGCCACATCATTAGCTTTATTATTCAAGAATCTTGGAACATGGGTTACATTTGCTATTTGAAATTGAGAAAGCAGATGTAATGCAACAACATAATTATGGTAGGATGCTTATGCTTTGACACTTGAAAATCCCTTTTACTTGGTTAACCACCAATTGAGAGTCTCCAATATGTCAACTGCATGTACTTGTAACCAATGAGGATTTCTAGCCCTACTATTAAGGCTTCATACTCAGCCTGATTATTGGAACAAGTGGCTTCATCCACTCTGAAACCATATGTGGTTTCTACCCCTTGTGGAGACTTAATCACAATACCAATTCCAGTTAAACCATTGGCTTTCGATCCATCAAACCACATCTGCCATGGCTCAACACTAGCCATACAAGCTCCATTATCTCTTGGCTTCTCTGTTTGAGATGGATGGTCTGCCAGAATAATTGGCTAAGACTTGCCTTTTTTACTGCCCTTTGAGGGCATATTCTAGATGAAATTCTGATAAGGCTAGTATCCAATTGCCAAATTCTTCCCTCAACATAGGTCTGGAATAACATGTACTTAACCAAAATCTGTGGTCGCAATTACCAAGACAGTTGTAGGTAAAAGATAATATCTTAATTCATTGCAGCAAAATACAAAGCAAGACACAGCTTGTTCAAACAGCTGAATATTACATTCACAAGAATTTAAAAACCTACTAAGGTAATAAATAGCTTGCTCCTTGCCTTCTTCATTATCTTGGGCAAAAAAGCTCCCAATGAATCTTCTGCTGCAGCTATATACAACTTCAAGGGCTTGTTCCCTTTGGTGGCATCAGCACCTGGAGGGTTGGCCAAGTAGGCTTTAATACCTTCGAAAGCA